>CAUYQG010065461.1:0-14725 GCA_963574415.1 Tarsius wallacei | reverse complement strand
AGGCGCGCGCTACCAAGCCTGGCTAATTTTTTGGATTTATTGTAGAGATGAGGTCTCGCTTGCCCAGGCGGTTCTCGAACCCGCGGGCTCAGGCAATCCACTCACCTCAGCCTCCCAAAGGCGCGGGATTACAGGCTGAGCCACCGAGCCCGACTTGCTCACTTTTTAAAGGGGCTGTTTTGTTGTTGTTGTTTGTTTGTTTGTTTGTTTTCCTTTTGGCAGATTTGAGTTCCTTGTTGATCCTGGATTGTTAGGCCTTTGTCAGATATGCAGTTAGCAAATATTTTTTTCTCATTCTGTGGGCTGTCTCCCCATTCTCTTGATAGTTTGTTTTGTTTTGCAGAAGCTTTTCAGTTTGATGAAGTTCCACTTGACAATCTTATCTCTTATGGCATGGGATTTTGGGACTTTGATCAGGAATTGGTTCTTATTCTGATTTCTATAAGGGTGTCTCCTACATTTTCTAAGATCCTTAATGCTTGCGATTTTAAGTTTAGATCTTTGATCCACGTGGAGTTTATCTTTGTGAATAGTGATAGGTAGGGGTACTGTTTCATTCCTCTGCACATGGTCAGTCAGGTTTTCCAGGGAGGATTTGCTTCTGGAAACTCTATCCTGTTCCATTGGTCTATATGCCTGTTCTTGTACCAATACCAGGTTGTTTTGATTATTGTAGTCTTAAAATAATGCTTAAAGTCGGAAAGTGTGATACCTCCTGCTTTGTTTCTTTTGCCAAGGTTTGATTTGGCTATTTATGGTTATGTTTTCAAATGAATTTCTGTGTTATCATTTCCAAGTCTGAGAAGAATGATGTTGGTAATTTAATGGGTATAGCATTGAATATGCAGATTACCTTTGGTAGGATGGATATCTTAACAACCTTGATTCTTCTAATCCATGAGCCTGGGATATTTTTCAATTTGTGTATGTCATCTTTGACTTATTTGAGCAGTTTTTCTAGTTTTCATTGTGAAGATTTTTCACTTCTCTGGTAAAGAAGCTTGCTGAAGTATTTCATTGCATGTGTGTGTGTGTGTGTGTGTGTGTGTGTGTGTCTATTGTGAATGGGATTATGCTTTTTATTTGGTTTTCTGCCTTTTTTTGTTGGTGTATGAGTATGTGACTGTCTTTTGCACATTTATTTTGTACCCTGAGATTTGCCAAAGTCCTTTATCAGTGCAAGGAGGTTTTTGACAGATTCTCTTGGATTTTCAACAAAGAGGGAAAACTTGACCTCTTCTTTTCTTATTTGGATACCCCTGATATCTTTCTCTTGTCTGATTCCTCTAGTTAGGACTTCCAGCACTATGTTGAACATGAGGAATGATAGTAGGCAGCCTTGACTTGTTCTGGTTTCATTTTTGTGGGTATGCTGTGTATTTTGCTGCTTCTGTGTTTGTTTGTGATCTTATGAAGTATATAGTCTTTCCTTTGTTTCATTTTTCTTCTGTTCACAGGACCTTTAGAGCTGGTCTTGAAGCAGCATATTCTCTTAGGGACTGGATGTCTAGGAAGGATTTTAATTCTCCTTCACTAATGGAGCTTATCCTGGCATGGTTAGAAATTCTTGGTTTAAATTGTTTATCTCTGAGAACATTGAAGATTGGGGTCCAATTCCTTCTGGCCTGTAGTGTTTCTGCAGATAAGTCTGCAGCAATTCTGACTGGTCTCCCCCGATAGGTATTCTGATATTTTTCCCCTGCTGCCTTTAGGGTTTTTTATTTTATACCTACTTTGTGTTGGTGAATTTATGTGTGTGTAGGGTTTGTCTTCTCATAAGATCTCTTGCAGGATTTTTATGAATCTCTTGTGCTTGTATAGTCATCTCTCTGGCCAGATGAGAGAAGTTTTCTAGAAAGATCTCATGGAATGTTTGTTCCAGGGTATTTTCTGTTTCTCTTTCTATTTCAGTAGGTTTGGTTTCTTGATAAAAATCGCACATCTCTTGATGAACTTCTTCTTTATTCTTAATTTTCTCCTTGTATTTTCAATAGATTGGGTTAATTCCATATTTTGTTCTTTCGGCTCTGAGATTCTTTCTCCTGCTTGATGAATTCTGCTTCCCATGCTTGTCAGGTTGGCATTTATTTATTGGATTGAGTTCTGTATTTCTGTTATTTCAATTTCACTCAGTTGCATTTGTCCAGTTCTGTTGCAATTTCATTTAGTTTCATCCCTTGCATCTCTTGATTTTTATTCATTCTCTCCAGTGATTTTCTGATCTTCACAAGTACCTTCTGGGTACTGTTGTTCTTGGAGATAGCCATTGTTTGTGCCCCAGTAGCTGTTATTTCTAGCACTGACTCTTTGCTGAGGCTCTGGTTACCAGCAGTTCTTTGTTGGTTTCTTCATTTGTAGCAGTTCTCCTATCTTTCTTTTTAATTCCATTGCTCAGTGGAAAATGGAGAACCAGTCACTTCTTATATCTTCTCTACATTTTGGCCGTCCTTGAGCTGGGGCTCTGGGTTTGTTCAATTATGAAGCATGGCTGAGGATGGAACATTGTGCTGTCTCTTTACAATTTTGAGCACTTACTAGGGGATGGAGTGGGGCTGCAAGAATTCAGAATCTATTGACACCTGGTGAATGGTCTATCTGGGACTCACTCTCCCTCTGTACACAATATGACCTTACAGTGGGTATGCCTGAATAGCCCCTGAGTCCAAGACAGGGTATAAGAGGGAAAAGAGAGAGGAAAAGGAGGGAAAAAGGGAAAGGAGGAGAACGGAAAAGAAGAAAGAAAAATAGAAAAAGAAAAAAAAACATACACACACACACACACAAACAAAAAAACAAAACAAAAAAAACGAGAAAAAACAAAGAGAGAAGGAAAGAAAAGATAAAGCAAACCAACAAACAAAGCAAACAAATGAGATAATCAAACAAACAAACAAACCAATATTGCCACTGACCTCCTCAGTCAGCTCTGCTGTCTGTAACTATCGCCCAGCAGCTGACTCAGGCTGGAGGGTGGATCATCTTGGGTTCTGCCTCTGCCGTTACCCACCAGGGCTTGTGCACTGGGGGCAATGCTCTCTGAGGTTGCAAAGAGCAGCCTCAATGCAATGCATAGATCAGCACCCAGTCTTAAGATGCAGTCCTGCTGTTCCACAGTGGCTGCCTTGGAGCACTTCTCTGCCCAGACTTTAGAGAGTTTGCCCAATTTCTCTGCTGAGAGCTATTGCTCCCTTCCCAGCAGTTACCAATCTCTGGATCTCAGGACCTGGTGCCCAGGGTCTGGAGCCTCATTTAGGCATTGGGTGGGCTCTCCCCACTGCTTCCTTGGGAGTCTTCCTCAGACTCCCTCCCTGCACTCCAGTTGCATACATCCGTGTTTGGTCCAGAGTGAGGATGGAGCATCTTTCTCTCAGGTACCATGCACCTGGAGTATCCTCTCTAGACAAATGATGGTCGATTTCAGAGGGGTGTGGAGATCACCCCTTGGCCTCAGCCTGCAGGCGGCTCAAGATGCAGGCAGCTCAGAATTGGGCAAGATAAAGCAGGTATCTGACCAGTCCTGGGATAGACAGAATGGCAGTAGTTCATGTTTTTTTTCCTCTGGTGGGGCTCAGCTCCAGATTTCCTCACCATGCTTTCTCCACCATCCCTGTTGCCCATGCTTGACCTATTGCTGAAGGTGGTGGTATGGGCCAGGTGCCAACTGATCTCTTCTGCCTTTTCCCAAGAGATGCCTCGGGGATGGTGGAACCTTCTGTGTGCATCAGGTGCTGAATTCAGAGTAGTGGCAAATTGTAGCCTTTTCTGCAGGGGGCCCAGGCTTTCTCCTCAGTTGGACATTCACTCACCCACTTGCACACATGAACAAATGCAGATTAGTTTTCTAGTACACTCACCCATGCAGAGACTTTCACACTCTGACCAGATCCAACACCATCTTTACATATTCCTCTGGCACAATATTATGTCTTTTTAAATATATGAGGAAGGTGGATTCTATGGTTTCCATGGCTACTACCAACACAATCAGCCAGAAGGGGAAAGAAGATGGAGGAGGTTTATGGAGGCCAGATCTATAGTTTCATATATCATGTTCAATTATTTTTCTATTAGATGTTTATAGGCTAGGCAAACAACTTAGTTTCATGGACATACTTGACCATATGGTCAGCTGAGAAAAAGTAGCCTAACAGGAGTCTGGAAGCAGATGAGAATGGATTTTGATGGACAGCTAGCAGGCTCTGCCACACGTGTGCCATCGCTATTAACTCACATTCAACACTATAATCCAGTACTATTATTAGTTCCATTTTGTATAAAAGTAATGAAGGCACAAATAATTTAGGGACTAAATCCTAAGGCATATAAATATTAAAAGATTGACATAGCAATCCAGTTCAGTCTACTAGCTCCAGAGTCCATATACACATCATTATTATTACGACTACTATAGCCACCACCACTAATACAACTAATACACACACACACATGCATGTGTATGTGTGCAGTGATTAAATTTATAAGAATTATATTATAAATGAGTCAAGGATAAAATAACTATTCAATATTTAACAAAGTACACTAATTGAACAAATACACAAAATAAATTCAGGTAATTCAAGTAATGTGATATAGAAAATTAAACTATTTAAAAGTTGTTTGAAATTCCAGAAGCCAGGAAGTATAAATATGATTATATGTAAATTATATAAATGTATAATTATATAAATTTATAAATTATATAAATATAATTATAATTAATATTTTAAAAATATTTAAGTATTTGGGAAAATAAAGCAGCTTCAAGGAACTGATCATATAGTAGAAATATAGGTAAAAATCAATTAAAAAGTAATAATTAATTTAATTAGTCTACATGTCTAAAAATTACACAAGCAACATAAAATGAAATGTTTAAATCATTCTAAGGATTAGAGTGTTTTAAGGTAGTTTCTCAAAGGAGATGGCATCTGAGCTGAAAATGTAAAATAATAAGAGGAATTTTTCAAAAAGAAAAAACAACATATGCCAAGACAGAGAACATGGATAGCATATTGATGAAATCATGAGAAACTTAACATTACAGAAGCATGAAGCACAAAAACAAGTGAATATGAGTAAGAGGAGGTAGGCAGGGACCAGATCAGACAGCACATAAAGTATCATACAAAGAAGTTAAGTCAATGAGGGGAACGTGATGGAGCATTTTAAGAAAGAGCATGACAAGGTCAGATTTTACAATAGCCCAAACATCAGCACACATTGCAAGGAAATAAATATTTTCTGAAGAAAGTGGACATAAAAACAAATATCCAATTTGATATATTTCTTCTTCAGTCTTGTGTATTCTCCCACAACACGTTATGTTCTTCTCTGCCAGTTGCCTTATCTTATCTGCTTATTTTTCCTCCCAAGATCTCTAAAATAATAATTTTCTATCATAAGGCTTAGAACAGACACTGTCTATTATCATCCAGGCAAGGTTTTCATGAGGCTCATGCCTCTATTGACGGATATTGGAAATGTATTGTGTTGACGCACTATGGAATTGTGCAGAATAGAGTGGAAAAGTGCAAGACCAAAGAGAGGGAGAATACTAATTCAACTATGTTATTATCCACTTTCATATGCCTAGAACTGATGCAACTTCAGTAAGACCTGAGAGGATGAAATGGATTTAAAACATACATACGAAGCTGTATATAGAAGGTGGAATTGGTTAGATGGCTAGCTGACTAAGAAGCAAGGAAAGCAATGGTAAATTTAACACTGGACATTTTCTACTGAGTAGCATTTAGAACAGTGGTTTCCAAATTTGACTGCACATAAGAATCAGTGGAGAAGATTTCCAAGAGTGTTTATTCTAGAACACCATTCTTGGATTTTCTGATGCATCACTCTTGAGGTGTGAAATAAGAATCAGTATTTTCAATAAGCTCCAATGGTGAACAGACTGCACAACCAAGACTGGATATTTTTCTGTAGAATACTGCTCATTGAAGAGTAAGTGAAACGTTAACTAGCACATAGATGGATTAAAAAAATCTTGGTTATGGTCCCATAACTCCTGTTGTTGCAAGTATATTTAGTAGAGATCTGAATATTCTCTGTGGTTGCTATTCTGAGCAGATGTTCATTCCTCATTCACGAGAAATTAGGGTTTGAATGTCCTGCACCTGTCTCCAAATGTTACCAATGGCAGATTCTCAACCTCTTTCTCTATACATCTATTAATTCAGTTCATAATGATTTCTTTTATGTTTAACATGTGCTTTTTCTGGCACAGAGAGATTTCCTCTATATAGCCCAACTTTCCATGTACACAAATGATTATATTAGTAACTCAGCAGATGTCTAAGACAATGGTTTTCCCCAGGAGAACTGTATTCTGAATACTGAACCATTTTGTCTTGAGAAGTGGCCAGAATTTTATTTAAACTTACTGAAAAACCCTATAAGGAAGCTACATGTACAATGTCTACAGTGTGACCTAGATCACTTACCATGGAGAATATGGGGGAAACACCAAACTTATATTGATACATTGATGGGATTCCCCAAAGTTGTGATTCAAAATATAGAAAAACTACAGATATAATTATTCAGCAACTATTTAAAAACATAAACTCAATACTAAAACACTATTAATCATATTAAACTATTTAAACAATGATCAAAAACCACGTTAAAACAACACCACCAACATGAAACACTCAGAATCCACCAGCGTCCTCCTCTCTTTTGTTCCTATTGATAAATTTTGTTGTAACAACACCCAGAAAGCACATTCTCTGCTACCTTCCTTCAAATTCAGAAATCATGAATGGTGTACTCCTTTGGAGACCTTCATGTTTCTAACAGTTTCCTACGACTCGCCACTAGATTTAAAGGGCATCACCCCCAAAAGTAGATTTAAAACTTGTTAGAATCCATAGAGTTGGAAAACATATTAGTGGTTTTCAGGGGTTAGAGATGGTAGGAGAAAGGGAGAGTGACTGTGAGTATAAAGGGATTAGATCAAGGGACATCTTTGTGGTGATGGAACAACTTGCTACCTTAACTGAGATGGTTAAGATACAACTGGTATGGTTCTGGAGCCCCATCAGAAGGAAAAAGCTCTGCTGAGGATATGTCCATACTCTCATACCTTGGTTATTTCCCCATAAGCAGTGCTTAAATCTTCTAGAAAATAACTTGTATGTTCGGGGCATGGGATAAAAATGAGACAAATGAAGTGGTGACTACATCAATCCACATATGTCATCACATATGTGATCAAATAATATAGAACTGTACTCACACATTGTTTCAATGCCAATTTCATGGTCTACTGTACTTATATAAAATGTAACTCTTTGAAGAAACCACTTGAGTGAAGGGAACTAGAGACCTGTCTGTACTATCTCTGAACCTTCCTGTGAATTAATCATTATTCCCAAGTAGAAAGTTAAAACAAACAAAAACTCCTTGTAAGAGTCACTGTCCAAGAGAAAAATAACCTCAAGCAACGTGGAGCTTATTTCTTCCTGTAGAAATGACATCATCTAATTCTCCTGTACTTTGGCTATAGCATATGAACGTTTCACTTTACTCTACTTTTTACTCAGCATTTTGTCAACGCACAGCCTCCTTAATTCAGGCCAGATTTCAGCTTTGTTATTTTTTCTTGCTCAGTCCACAATTCCTAGCAGTGCCTCATACATAGTAGACATTTTGGATGAATGAGAAAAGGAAAGGAAAGGAGGATAGTCATATCTACTCTAGTAGTTCCTAGAGGACTGGGAAAAGAGATTCATCTGTATCTGCAAATATCTATCATGGTAGGTATTCAGTTAATTTTTTAAATGGTAATAAATGAAATGTTATAAAATAAGTGAGGATTATTGTTATTAACATTTCAAAGACTCTTACAATCCTCTGCTAAATGATTTTTTCACATTTCCATAAACCTCAGCTTTCTTTTAAAGATCTTTTATGTTTTTAACTTAACTGAGGGCAACATATTTTTGGCGAGGTCACTAAGTTCTGTATGCATGTCTATAAAATGGTACCATTTTCTAAAATAGAAAATTACATTTAAAGCTGTTTCTGCAAATTATATCCTGAACAAATTTTAAATGGTTGTGGCACCAATTCTGCCATTTTAAAAAGTGAATTAGTGAGGTACTTAGGATCCAGGAAAATGGCTGCTTGTTTTTGGTTGCTACAAAGATGGGAAAAATGAGAGGGACCCCACCAGAAAGTTAAAGCATTACTGAGGATATGTTCATACCTTCCATACCTTGGTTACTTGGCCATCAACAGTGTTTGAATCTTCTAGAAAGTGGCTTGCATGTATAGGAGACAGGATAAAAATGAGACAGACATTACAAGTTTTTTATGCGAATTAAACTATAATTCCCTAGATTATCTTCTTTTACTTATCACTTGTTGTCCTGTGAATATTAGACAAGACCCCTTCAACAGAAATCCTTCTTTGAAAAAAATCAATTGTTTTGAAATTATGTACAAAAAAAGTACCTGGGTGAGTCTTGAACTGGAAACACAAACAATGTTATCCTGGTTTTATTTCCAGTCTTAGCTATGCCCTCACCTGTGTTGTCTTCATTCTCAGGCTCCATATGGTGACCTGAGAAATCTCTAGGCTTATGACTTTCCAAATGCAAGAACAGTAGAAAGGAGAGTACATACCTTCTAAGCAAATTCTGTACAAGTCCAAGCACTTGCTCTAATTGGGTGAGCTAAAGTCACATATTTACTTCTAAACCAATTACTGTAACTAAAGGGGATTTATGAATTCATTGGTCAGGTCTGAGTTTTGTGTTCTACCCCTGTTAACTTCCACCTGAACTACATGAATAGAAAGTGGAATATCAACTTCAAAGGATAATGAGAGTACCATTACCAGAAGACAGAGGTAAGAAATTCAGGGAAGCCAAAACAATAAACATCAAGTATATCCAGTACTCTGCACTTCAGCTCCACATGAGTTGACTGCTTGCTGTATTCCAAAGTGCTTCTTTCCACTTCTGAGCTATGATTCTATCATTCCTTTTCATGTCTTCTTATCAAAATAATACCAGTTCTTTAAGGGAATATTTAGATATTTCATTATTTGACAATCTTGGTCAGAATGAATCTCTCCTCCTAGCTGTGTTTGTGTGTTTTATAGTATGTTGACTCTCCACTCTAGCATCCATTATAGTCTGTTTGATATTATAATAATTTGAATTCATGTCTTTGTTTTCCTAGGTAATAAGATTTGTTAGGTAATGAATTTGTTATGGCTTTGTATTGCTTATGAGGTACAAAGGGCTCTGCCATAACTGTGACATATTCTTCCTGAATTGTTCACTCAAAATTAATTCTAATGATTGATTATTTTCCAATTCCAACATATTATATCAATAGTCTATGTTCACTCATGTAAAATTTCTGTTGGAAATATACTTATTTTTGAAGTTTTCCTACTTAGACATCACATATCTACTTACTTGTAATAATAATTATTCTTCAATTCATAACTCATGAACCCTAAGATTGGGTATGATTTAGTTTCTGATTATCTTGAAGCTTAAGAGCCTAGATCTTGTCTTCTTACAATTTGTTACTGCCAAGATTTTACATCAGAAATCAAATTAATTATGCATGGTATGGCTTTAGCTATATAATCAGCCAGAATGAATAGCAACTATAATAAGATCTTTATGTTGCAAATTAAATTGACATTTTATAATTCAGCAAAAATATTCTGACAGGCCTGAGAACTCTTCTGACAATTTAGAGCAGTTCATGTTTACAATGAAAACATAATGTTATGTTTTCTTTGCTGGTGAAGCTGTAAAAACCAGTAGTTAATTCTACACAAGTTTAGGTAATTAAGATGAAAACAAGAAAAAAATTCAGTTTGGTGTATTAAAGTTTTACTGAGCACCTACTATAGCTCTAAATTCTTTGCTATGCATGGATGATGGACAGATGAATATATCACTGTAAAAAAAATTGTGGTTTAAGCTTATGCGTAGTAGCTTTCAAAATAGTATAGTAAAGACAGTGATAGCGTAGCTCAGACTGATATGGGAATATGGAGAAGGGAAACTTAACCAAGGATAGATATATAATGTAAGAGTTTCATAATGTAGTTAGTTGCTTGGATGTTTCCAAATAAACCATGGTTTACATTGCAACTTTATGGCTTGAAGAGCTGCACTAACTTATGTTCAATAACTTGTGTTCAATAACTTGTGCAAGGTCACACAGACAGCTTGCTTGACATCATTAGGCTTGTGGTTCCAATCACAATTGATCCTAATAAATGTTACTGTCCTTCTCAAACCATATATTATATTTTCTGGGAGTTAATGCACTACAACTGCAGAATAATTTTTATACAAACCATTTAAAAGCAAATATCCATAGCATAAAATAATTAAGAAAACTTGAAAAAATACAAGAAGGATTTCATGTCTACCATATCACTGAAGAAATTGTTATATATTAAGTTGTATCTGGTTAAGATGTTAAAATTGGGCAGAAAGGATATAAAGAATAAAGTTTCCAAGTTGAAGTTTTTTGGCCTGATGTGGCAGTTAAATTAGAATGCACATAAAACTCACTCTGACTCAATAAACAAATGTGATATAATATTTTTCCAAAATTTCACTGGAAATGTTAACTAGCCCCTCTTTTCAATAAGAACAAGCTGAAATTAATGTGAAAAGTTTGCACATTTTAATAATAAACCAAATCAAGGAGTTATTTTCCTGTACAAACAAAAATATATCATTTAGAGTTGTCAGCCCACATGTACTAGTTTCTTTGGCACTTATTTTTTCCCTGAAGTATCCTCTGGCATATTATTTAATATGTAACTATTTTGTAGAACTCTTGGTGCACACAGAGTCCTAAAAATGGAAAGCATTTTAAATTAGCAAAACTGTACATTTTATGATTACATACATATATAAAATTTGATATATTTAAGATGAAAAATGTTATGTTCTGATATATTATACATTGATGAAATTATCACCATAGTCAATTAGCATATCTATCATTTCACATAGTTACCTTTTGTGTGTGTGATGAGAGCACTTATCATCTACTTAGCAAATTTTAAGTATATAATGCAGTATCGTTAACTATAGTCACCATTAGATTTCAGAACTCATTCATCCTAAATAACTGAATCTTTATACACTTTGTTCAAAATCTCCTCATTCCCACTCCCTACCCCCATCTTATAAATATGATATTTTTATATTCCACATGTGAGATTATACAGTATTTGATACACTGTGTCTGGCTGATTTCAGGTAGCGCAATATTCTCCATGCTTATCCATGCTGTCATATATAGCAGGATTTTCTTCTTTTTAAGGCTGAATAGTATTCCATTTTATATACAGTTTGTCCTCAGTTTTCTTGAATGATTGGTTCCAGGAGATGCCTGCAAACACCAAAATCCAAGGATGCTCTGGTCTTTGACATAAAATGGCACAGTACCTTTGGCTTTTCATATCTTCAAATTCCACATTCACAAATTAAACTAACCTTGGATGAAAAATACATACAGTCAGCCTTCCTTCCATTTTGATTCATGATTGGTTTAATCTGTAGATGCAAAAAAACATGGGTATAGAAAGCCAACTGGATATAGATATAGGTGTAGCCGTGAATGTGAATGTAGACGTGAATATAAATATAGATCACATTTTCTTTATTCATTTATCTGTCAACAGACCCTTAGGTTGTTTCCATATTTTTGCAAATATGTATAATTCTACATCAAACATACCAATGCAGATTTCTCCTCAACATACTAATTTCATTTCCTTTGGATATACACCCAAAAGTGAGATTGATGTATTATATCATAATTCTATGCTTAATTTTTTGAGAAACTTCAAAACTGTTTTATATTATAACTTAATGTATTAGTTTTCACACCAACAGTGTTCAAGGTTTGCCTTTACTCTATATCTTCACCAACACTTGTGGTCTTTGACTTTTTGCTAATAACTATTCTGAAAGGTGTGACATGGAATCTTATCGTGGTTTTGATTTGCATTTCCCTGATGATTAGTGATGTTGAACATTTAAAATACACCTTTTGTCCATTTGTACGTCTTATTTAGTAAAATGTCTATTCAGTGGCCATTATTTTTCAAAAATTTAAAAAGTAGGCATTGGCATGGATACAATGAAAAGGGAATGCAGACCGGGCGTGGTGGCTCAGCCTGTAATCCCAGTACTTTGGGAGGCCAAGGTGAGAGGATTGTCTGAGCCCAGGGGCTTGAGAACAGCTTGAGCAACTTTGGCGAGACTGTGTCTCTGCAATAAACCATAAAAAAAAAAATTACCCAGGCGTGGTGACACATGCCTGTAGTTCCAGCAACTTGGAAGGCTGAGGAGAAAGGATCACCTAAGCCAAGCAAGTCGAGGCTGTGGTGGCTGTGAGCATGCCATTGCACTCCAGCCTGGGTGACAGAGTGAGACTGCAACTCAAAAAAGAAAAAAAAAAAAAAAAAGAAAAGAAAAGGGAATGCTTATACACTGTTGGAGGTAGTGTAAATTATAGAACCGCTATGGAAATCGATACAGAGATTTCTAAAAGAACTAACAGTAGATCCTCATTTGATAAAACAATCCCATTATTTGGTATCTACTTAAAGGAAGAGAGGTTGTTATACAAAATACACACATGCACTCATATTTTTATTGCAGCACAATTGTAAAGATATGAAATCAACCCAAATGCTCATCAACTATTCAATGGATAATGAAAATGTGGAATATATACCATGGAATACCATTGTCATACAAAAAAAAAGAAATAATGCCTTTTGTAGCAACTTGGATGGAACAGGAGACCATCATCCTAAGTCAAGTAATGCAGGAACAGAAAACCAAACACTGCATATTCTCATTTTTTTTTTAAGTGAGAGCTAAACTAAGGAATTGCAAAAGAATACAGAATTGTATAATAGACATTGGAGATTCAGAGGGGGGAGGGTGGGAGGAAAATGAGGAACAATGTGCACAGGTGGGTATGGTAAGTACATTTAAAATCCAGACTTTTCCACTACTATAAAATACGTCCATGTCACCAAAAACCATTTGTACTCCCTAAAACTATTGAAGTGTTTTTTTTAAAAAAAGAAATTATATAGATACAGATTTTATATATTAGCTTCAATGCATTGAAAGCAAAAATGGGAAAAGCAGGCACAAATAAAATTAAAGTTAAAAAACAAGAGTAGTGAGAAATTCATTACCAAGTTCTGGGTATTTAAATATTCAGTAGAGTACAGTGCTTCATCCTTGTAATCCCAGTCTTTTAGGAGGCCAAGGTGGGAGGATTGCTTGAGTCCAGGAGTTCAAAACCAGCCTGGGCAGCATAGTGAGAACTCATCTCTACAAAACATCAAAAATATTAGTTGGGCATGGTGGTATGTGCATCTACTCCCAGGTACTTCGAAGGGTGAGGTGGGAAGAATGCTTGAGCCCAGGAGTTTGAGGCTATAGTAAGACATGACTGGGCCACTGCACTCCAACCTGGGCAAGAGAGTTAGACTTCAAGTCAAAAAAATTCTGTTTATTTTATATCTGTATTCCTTTTATACCCACATATATTTGTTCTGTAGGCTTCAATAAATTTACAGAGTATTTCAGGTATTAACTGAAATCACTTCTTCCTTCTGTGTATTAAGTCAAAATAGAAAAAGAAAAAGTTTCCAAATAAAAAAAGAAAGAAAGAAAAGAACAGAAAGGAAAAATGCCTGTTCAGGTTCTCTACCCATTTTTAAATTGGATTATTTTTCTTTGCATTGAGTTGTTTGAGATTTTTGAATATTTTGGATATTAACCCCTTATGAGATGTATGGTTTGCAAATATTTTCTCACATTCCATAATTGTGTCTTCACTCTGTTGATTGTTTCCTTTTCTGTGCAGGTTTTAATTTTATGCAATCCCATGTGTGTATTTTTGCTTTTTATTTTTTTGTCTCTGTGAGGTCATCTTCAAACAACATTATCTCAACTAATTTATTTACTGCTTAAATCACTCTATCCGTTCCTATAGTTCTAGTTTTATTGTTTCCAAAAAGATGGTTTGATTTGTGATTAACAGTGAATTACACAGTAATTCAATAGATATTTTTGTTCTTTCTCTCACTAGATAGCTCTATTATATTTGTTGGAACCGACTACTTTCTCCTGAACACACGTTTGACTTCTGAATAATCATGTATTCCTGCTTCTCTTCCTACTTCTCTAGTTGCTTTTTCTTATTCTTATTTGCAAACTCATTATCTTCTAGGTGGCCTTTAATAGTTACAATGGCTTGGGGATTCTTCATTGTATACCTTCATGTCTTGTCTGCCCTAGACAATCTCATATATTCTTTAAATTCATTTATTAGCAGTGGACTCACAACATTACGCCTGATGAACATATATCCAATATTCCTGATGCACATAGGTGCAAAAACCCTCAACAAAACACTCGCAAACCACAAAAGTACATAAAAAGCATAATTCACAGTAATCAAGTGGATTTTATTTCTGTAATCCAAAAATGGTTCAACATATGCAAATCAAAAAACATGATTCGTAACATAAATAGAATTTTTTAAAATTTTATTTTAAAGATATGGAGTACGATTCAGAATTAGGTATACAAATAATCATTTTACAAGTGAAGTTTGGACCTCCCTTTGGTTCCTACTTCACCTGATTTGAGATCAGATACCCTTATTGATGTTATGT
>CAUYQG010065458.1:0-61390 GCA_963574415.1 Tarsius wallacei | reverse complement strand
AATAAACAGGACATGGAACAGGCCATGACTCCCCCAGAGATGGCAAATTCACTTGGGTTGCCTGCCTTGAAGGACCAAAAGTGGCAGTTATTCAAAACATCAGCAATCAAAGGCACTGACCTCGATGAGGCCGTGGAATGGTCAGTTGAAACTTTGAAAAGCAGACAGTAGTCCAGTCCTTCAGCTCTTGGAATTGAAGGCCACATCACCTGTTACGTTCACATTGCGAGATGTGGAAACTGCATAGCGTCGTCATGTGCAGAACTGACTGCAATGTTTGTAATAAATACGGAAAATAGTATGTGGAGAGGTAACTTGGTTGAATCACCTGAATATTCTGTGTCATGTACAATATTCCTTCCTTGCTTTCTTGTGTTAAGGTATATTATTCTGTTTGCGTGAAATTCTTATTCCAGTACAGTCCTGTTAAAGAATGCACTCTAATTGGGGGGAAAAAACCCTCCTATTTTTTAATTAGTAGTTGCAGCTTGTTTGTATGAACACTAATAAATATCTTAACTCAGATTTTTTCCCTTTATAATGAATTAAGTCTTTCCAAAGATTAGACTCAATAGAGTAGGCTAGGAACATAGTCTGTATAATATAGTCCTCATTTGCTTAACTTTTTTCATTTAAACGTTTTTGGTTGTAGGCATGAATATTATTTTGGTAGTTAACTTCACTAACATATCTGTAATTGTCACTTACTTTATGGTTGTCAAAAAATTTTACATATAGTGATCTAGTTGATTTGTGCAGGATCTATGTGAGGTAGTAGGATGGGTTGTGATGTTTTCATGTGGTGGACATGGACCAGGGTTCCGACAGGTTGGCTTGCTCAAGGCCACCTGTTAGTGAGGAGCAAATAGGGCTCAGAGTAGGATGTTTGGGTCAGAAGCTTGACTCAGACTACACTATGTATTTCTGAAAATGCCAACACTGACAACACAGACAGCCTGACTCTTAAATAAAATTATGCTAATTGAAGTAGTCACCATACATGCAAAATAACATATGTATTTATCTATACCGGAAGTGATCAGTGATGCAGTAAAAACAATCCTAAATGGTTATGTTTGATGGCATTCACAATACATTAAAGAAAAAAATTCACATTAAAGGAAATAAAGTCTATTTTAAGAAGCATTTTAAAAGTAAAATATATGTAACAAAATATATCATTTTAACAAATTTTTAAGTGTACAATCTGTGCATTAATTGCATTCAGTTGTGCAACTAATATTACTTCTATTTCTGATATTTGTTCATCATTCTCAGTAGAAACTCTGTAACTATTAAGCAGTAGCTTCCTTTTCCCATTTTCCCCCAACTTCTTGTAACTTCTAATGTACTTTCTGTCTCTATGAATTTGCCTATTCTGGGTACTTTATTTAAGTGAAATTCTACAATATTTTACCTTTTGTATCTGGAATATTTCACTTCTATTGTCTTCAAGGTTCATTCATGTTACAACATGTATTAGAACTTTGTTCCTTTTTATGGCAGAATTATATTTCTTCATGTCTGTAGACCATATTTTGTTTATCCATCCATTCATGGACACTTGGGTTGTTTCCACCTTTTGGCTCTTGTGAGCAGTGCTGCCATGAACATTGGCCTATAAATATCTGTTCAGGTCCCTGCTTTCAGTTTCTTTTGGTGTGTACCTCAGAGTGGAATTGCTGGGTCATTTTGTAATTTTTTTTTTTTTTTTTTATTTGGCTTATCACTGTGTCGCCCAGAATGGAGTGCAGTGGCCACTCCCAGCCACCACAGCCTGTACCTACTAGGCTCTGGCGATCCTTCCGCCTCAGCCTTCCAAGTAGCTGGAACTACAGGCACGCGCTACCACGCCCGGCTAAGTTTTTGATTTATTGTAGAGATAAGGTCTCGCCAAGCTGCCCAGGCGGGTCTCGAACCCGTGGGCTCAGGCAATCCACTCACCTCAGCCTCCCAAGGCGCGGGATTACAGGCTGAGCCACCGAGCCCGGCCATTTTGTAATTTTTAATCCTTTCAGTATTTAATCACTTTGGAAACATTTTTCCATTTTGTTCTGGACTTTAATAGATTAATTGTTTCCATTAGACACAGAAAGCACTAACATAAACACTCTTTATTTTGCCTTCATTTAATTCATGTGGACTGTGTGTTTCAGGTTAGCTAGACAGTCTCAGGCTTTTGTAGCAGTGCCTAATACTAGAGATGCTCTCTCCCTGCAAAATAATACCACCCTGATTTTTTCCTTTAAATTATTTGGTTAACTAGTCCAGCAGTTGGACTATTTCCTTCCTGACCTTAGAAACACAGTCCCACTTGTCTGTAACATGATTATTGAAAATAGTTTTAGGAAAATAATGTGCCAAGAAGGAACACTGAAGTTTATTATTCTTCTGAGCCATCTCCATATAAATTGGCACTCTTCAGGAGCCAAGAAAGAAGGTCAGGCATAACTTTTGCCATCTGCTTGTTTCCATGTTAGAGGCAGTCACAAGTTTAAACTAGAGTCTCTACATCTAAGGAGGAAAATGCCATTCATCACCACTGTAATAGCTCTGGCTATTACCCAGGTCACTCTTGCTTTTGATTGCTAGTAGTTAGAGATTTTGTAAGGAAAATTCCATCCTCAGTTTGAGGTTGTGCATTAGAAAAATTGCAGTATTACTGCTGACAGGGCAAAGCTTTCTGAGTTTCAGGTCCTTGACACAAAAAGTCATTCAGATATTTTTGAACAATGGATGGGAATTTGAAACACTGTCTTCTTGTAGGAACTTGACCTCTTTTTTCCTCTTCCCTCTTTCATCCGTGGAAACACAGTATTTGTGTGAATTTGGTGCTGTGGTTGTTCTGTAAGTATTTTCCATTTATAAATTTCTGTTTTCAAGAGTTGAGGCCAGGTACTGTGGGTCATGCCTGTGATCACAGCACTTTGGGAGGCCAAGGTAAGAGGACTGCCTGAGCCCAGGAGTTTGAGACCAGCCTGGACAACAAAGTGAGACCCTGTTTTTACAAAAAAAAATCAGAAAATTAGCTGGGCGTGGTGATACACACCTGTAGTCCCAGTTACTTGGGAGTCTGAGACTGAAGGATTGCCTGATTCCAGGAGGTTGAGGCTGTGGTGAGCCCTAATCGTGCCACTGCATTCCAACCTGGGTGACAGAATGAGACCCCCAATTCACACACACAAAAAAAGAGTGTGTAATATAGCTATAAAATTTCCTTTGCTGTAATTTGGACTCTAAAGACTCCTTTGAAAGATTAGTTTTGCAAAACCAGAGCTAATATATCTGTTTGGTTTAGTGTTTTGTAGTCATCTAGATTAAAGCTATTAACATACACAAAAAGCTGGCCATCCCCTGTATAGTATTGGATCACATACCAGGATTTCTGATTTCTATTTCTATATTGTACTGTGGACTCCCTGAACAGATGCTGTGTTAATCTGTGTGTGATACCTAGGATATGGATGTTAATTAAGCAAGATCTATTAATGTCACTCTCATAACAACCGACAACTAGAAGGATGATTCTTCTGGAGATGTACTTACTGACAAGTAAATTTAATGATCCAAATACGGACTTTTTTTTTTTTAGTTGGAGTCTCTGTCACCCAGGCTGGAGTGCAGTGGCATGCTCCCGGCCACCACAGCCTTGACCTGCTGGACTAGGTCATCCTCCTGCCTCAGCCTACCAAGTAGCTGGAATTACAGGAACAGACTACCACGCCCAGCTAATTTTTTGATTTATTATAGAGATGAGGTGTCAACAAGTTGCCCAGGCTGGTCTCGAACCTGTGAGCTCAGGCAGTCCTCTTACCTTGGCCTACCAAAGTGCTGGGATTATAGGCCTGAGCCACCATGCCCAGCGTCTTTTTTTTTTTTTAAAGTCAAGGTCTCACTGTCAGCCAGACTGGAGTGCAGTGGCTTGATCATGACGATCATGGCTCATAGCAACCTCCACCTCTTTGACTCAGGCTATCCTTCCACCTCAGCATCCCAAGTAGCTGGGACTACAAGCATGCGCCACCATGCCCGGTTAATTTTTAATTTTTTTGTAGAGATGAGGGTTCACTATGTTGCCTGGGCTGGTCTCAAGCTCTTGAACTCAAGCAATCCTCTCACCTTGGCCTCCCAAAGTGGTGGGATTACAGGCATGAGCCACTGCTCTTGGCCCAAATACTTTCTTTTATAAAGCAGGAGAAGATAATGATTGAGGAGCCTTTACCCCATCTTAAACCTAATTACTCACCCCTGTCTCCTTATCAAACTTTTCTTGTTTCCAGTCACTTGGGAACAGTAGGGACAGATAGCCAGTATACTGTTATTCTTATGATAATATTATCATAAGCTAGGCCAAGTGCTACTTCAGGTTAGAAATCTACCCCTTTTTTTAAAATGAGTACTTGGAAATTCTGATTTTTAGAGATTTCTGGTGACTAAATTAGCATCTTGTGGGCAGGTTGCAGTACTACTTGTCAGCCCTGGAGTTTTCCAGCTCTTTAGAATTAAGCAGGTAGCGTTGTAAGGCTAACCTGTTTTATTGATTCACTATAAGCAAAGACACATTTTGAGTTGCTTTTGTGGAGCATACATTTTGAGTTATTTGTTTTGATCTATAATGCTAATATTTTATTACAACATAAATACATTTACCTTGCATTCTACAAAATATTGTTGCATATATTACTTTACTTGATCCTCACAAAGATGTGAGTTAGGCCATGGAGATGCTATTTTCTCCATTTTACAGATGATGAGGCTCAGGTAAATTCTGTGACTTGCTCACAATCATACTCCAGTGAGTTAATCAGGGACCCAGATTTTCTGATTCCCATTACGCTGCATGCTTGTCCATACTAAATTCTCTTTATAAACAGTGACAAACATTCAACAGCAGATTTGGGAGCCACTTTTTTTTGACTGCAAAACCTGAAAAGTTAACTGGTTCACAAGGGAATCCAAACAGTGGCAGTGACCATGGCCTCATTAACCAGTTGAATCCCCCTCAGCATGATGAAGAAACTGGACAGAGGGAAGAACTTAAGGATGAAAAGAGAACTGTGTGTTCACTACACACCCGTGGCATTGAAAATATAGAAACCAATGAGATCCTGAAAAGAATAGATGAAATAGGAGGGGAGAAAAATCATTCAGCTGAAACTCCAAGGGGGGCTAGTTAGTCCAGAAGGAATTAAAAATCAGCTGGAAGGAACATCCAGCTGTCACCGCAAAAGGATGTTTCTCCTGAATGAAGAACCATAATGTAGATGCGAGTTATTAAGTGACTAAAATTAGAAATAATAGTAAGATGTGAGGATTTAGGATGAAGTCAGTAAATCTCCAACTTGGCAATTGGAAGTCTAAGCTATTTGGGGAAAGTAGTCCTTTGTTAAACTTGGACACATTGTTCCTTTAAATGTGCCCATTTCCTAAAGTACTGAATTTCTGTACCTTTTATTCAGCAAAACAGTGGAGACTTTTGCTTTATCATTTCCTTCTCTTTTGCTATTTGGACTTGTTGCTTTACACGCACCCATCCTCAGGGGTTACCTTTCATCAGAAGGAGCTGTGCATGAACGCATTCATCACTCCCAGCTAGTTCAGGGCTAACGTATTTTAAGTTACGGGCGATAACAGATATAAGCAGACCTGTAAAATGTAAATGTTTAGTCTTGTTCAGGCACTGCTAGATTTGTGTCCCAGCCTCGCTTGTGATTTTAACTTCTGGCTTGTCTCCTAAAAACAATAAAAATGAGCTTTTTCAATGAATGTGGTTTTCAGAAATCATAAATAAAAGTAACTTACGTGGAACAGAACATTTTAACAAATAAGGTGAGAATTACTCCTTTTGTTCTTTACAGTCTTTTGGTTCACAAACTTGGAAAGAAATCTGTGCTTTAAAGGAAGGCTTTTCATATTCAAGGTTTCTGAATAGACGGAGGAATTAGTGTAAGCACCAGTGATTCTCATCTGATGGGTGCCATCTGGCATTTGACCAGGGCTGCCAGACCTAGAAGGAAGCTGGTGTGTTCTATGATGCAGGAAAGCATGGAGCTGTAGACATGTAGCCATCCATGGCTGTGAGATTCCTGTAGCTTCTGCTACTGTTTAGCATCGTGGGGAATGGTCTGCGCTATTACTATTGCTGAGCCTTCTTAAAGCACTTCTGCTTCAGCTGGGGATGCCCTGTTTCCATAGCAACAGCTCTCAGTGGTGGCAGGGTGGTCAGCAGTATCAAAGGAAGGGACTTTCTGTAAATAGGGGGTACTTAACCCTAGGTGTCTACCTTCAGTGGATGTCATAAGGGCTTCTGTTTAGGGCTTATCAGATGTGGTAGCAACTCATCAATGTTTCTGCCCTCTTGAGGATCTCCTTGCTTTCCAAATGATGCTGCCATTCTTTATTTATACCTTCTGCATCATTTTTATCTCAGTCATTTATGTTTCTTTAAAGACATACCTCCTCTCTAGTGACCTTTTTCTCTCCATATCTAACACGGTTCACATAGTAGGCACTCACTTTTTATTGAAGGAAGTGCAGATAACTTAAATTTTTTCTGGAGAATGTCTCATTTTCAAGATGGTTCGATGATACCAGCCCCTTGATCCATGAGCCATTCTTCTGAGTACGCCTGTAGATATTAAACTTAACCAGCTTATTTATGAAGTTCTAAAAGATGAGTCAACAACCATTGACTCTTAGAGGGATAGTCTTATCTGAAATATTTACTCTATCTGGGAGATCTGGAAATATTAATAGTTGCTCCTTCTATGAGCTGGGTGCTTTATAAATTCAATCAGGACCCTCTTTGTTGCAGAAGACAGAAATTCCTGTTCAAACTGGCTTACTCAAAAGAGAAGATTATTTGGAAGAATTCTGTTGTGTCTTGTTTTTATTTAATTTTTTGTAGAGATGGGGTATCATTATGTTGCCCAGGCTGGTCTAGAACTCCTGACCTCAAGCAATCTGCCTACCTCAGCCTCCCAAAGTGTTGGGATTACAGATGTGAGCCACTGCGCCTGGCCTGTGTCTTGTTATGAAGAAGCTGAGCAAGTCTGACCATCAGAAGAGTAGTGTTTCAGCTGGGCTTGTCAAACAACTGTAGCCTAGGACTGGAATAATGCTCAGTGTCTTTCCCTGGCCATGTCTCTGTGCGTGTTGGCTTTGTCATCTCTACTCAGAGACCAGCCTCCTCCCCTGATTGGGGAACCTAGCTGCTATCTAGGTCAGTCTTACATCTTGGGGCTCTCACTACCCAAGAGAGATGAACTGTCTTTCCCAATTCTAATTCTGGAAAAATGACAGGAAAACTCCAAGTGACCCAACTTGGGTCTGGTCTGCCCCAGGACAGCAGGCTCTATAAGAATGGTGAGAAGATTTTCAGGAAGAAGGATGAGTACTGGGTAAACAGTTCAAAAGATGTTCACCACTAAACCCTGTATTTCTTCTTAACAAAAAGTTTTTGTGGCCAGACGTGGTGGCTCACTCCTGTAACCCCAGCACTTTGGGAGGCTAAGGCAGGAGGATTGCTTAAGCCCAGGGGTTCAAGACCAGTCTAGACAACATAGCAAGTCCTTGTCTCCACAAAAAAATAAAAAACTTAGCTGGGCGTGGTAGCACACACTTGTAGTCCCAGCTACTCAGGAGGCTGGGGTGGGAGGATCACCTGAGCCCAGGGAGTTGAGGCTTTGGTGAGCTTGATTGTGCTTTTGTACTCCAGCCTGAGTGACAGAGTGAGACCCCAACTCAAAAAACAAAAGTTTTTGTGGTAGGTGATATAATTTCTGTCGTAGAAATTATGAAACTGTACCTCCTAGAGATTAAATGGCTTGGCAGAGATCACGTAGTATGTGGCAAGGCAAAGATTCATATCCCAGTCTGCTTGTTCAAAAACCCTTGCTTTTGTTGTTGTTGTTATTTTTTTTAAATTAACACTATATGTTGCTTTTTCGTACACTAGAAAAGAAAAGGGAACCAACAGATAGATGTGAAGTTGGAAAACAGAACTGACAGCAGAATAGTGGAAAAATCTAATTTTCTTCCCAGTAACCTTGAGTATTAGCACCTTATTTTTACAAAAACAGTCTGAAGTCATACCAGTTCTTCTGAAAACGAACAACCTTTCCTCCTTCCTGCAGTGGTAACAAAAGAGACCTCAGTTTAAAATCTCTGAAAGGCTGCCTGTGGGCTCACAGGATAAAGATGATATAATTCTCTGATGGAACAAACTACAAAATTAGATGCATCTAAGAGCCAGAGGGGATGTTTGTTTCTTAAGGCATTTCCATTGGATCAGAGCCCCTCTATCTACACGGGTAGCAGACAACAGTTCTGCAAAGAAGAAATAGAAAAAAAGGAAAGAAGAAAGCAGCAGAGTCTGTGCCGGGTGCCTCACTGCTTATCTTCTGCACACATGATGTGGTGTGGCTTTGAAAGCCTAGCTCGGAGTCTACTTCAGGAGGCAAGGAAAATTAAGAGTGATGGTTACAGAAATACACAGATATTGTAATTGGTTTTGCTGAGTCTTTTAGACTAGCTCAGTAGGTTGCTTTGCATCTCCTGATTACAGAATTTGAGTTACTAGAGAGGGCTTCTATAGTAACTGCTTCGTAATAGTACCCTCAAATGCAGGCTGTAGCCATACTCCAGTGCTCAGTTCAGAAACTCCAGTAAGGGTAGATTGAAAGCTGACATTTTGGAGTGATTAGTTGTTTTTAATTCATAAACAGCTTAGAATGGAAAAGTAGCCACATTTTATTTTAAAGAGTGTATAGGGACAGTGCCAGAATCTTTCCTTCAGCACATTTTCTGATTAGCCAGGTAGTAAAAGTATTTTAGTATTTTTAAAAAATAAAATCTTAACCTTTTGTAGGTCTTATGATTCTTCCAATTACAAAACACTCTTCATTCCGTTTAATTGATTATCAGAGGTTAGATGTCAAATATTAGGGTATGTCTTGAGAATGAACTTGCTTGATAGAGTGAATACTTCAGAGGAACCTTTCTGACTCTGGAAAATAAATTATATTAAATTTCTCCAACTTTAGTACATTATTGTAACAAGCAAAGTATTCTAGCCAGAAAAAAAATCTGGCAGACAGTTTATCTTTCTTGGAGACTGTGAAATGTAAGATTGTGTGAGTCTTATTTGTTTGTTGAAAGAAAAAAGTGGTACCTTCAGCAGAGATGGTTGTGATAGGATGCCAGATTAAGAATAAGAGAAAAATAGGGGTAGGAACCCTTTTTCTGAGAAAAGATCATACACACTCCTTCAGATGTGAGATCTAAGTATATAACTTGACCCTTTTTTGCCTTTCTTAGCTGAATGTTATGTTTTAGGATGTTTGACTAGAAAACAGTGATTATAATCCCATTAGCGTAGAACTATAACATGACATGAAATGTAATATCACAGAATTTCATGCAAGCCGTGCCCCAAAAGATCAATCCTTTCTAGTGGTTGCCTACAGAGGACTTTGTAGCACTTTTTTTAGAAGGCTTCAGTGGGTTTAGAATTTGCTGACTCCTTGTGGTATCTTGGATTTTAGATTCCATATTAGCCAAATCGGTAATAGTTTCAGAAAGCATGAAGCTGTAATTTTGAACCACTGCTTATACTTGTATGAAGTTAGAGGAATGGGTGTCAGCCTATCTCATTCAGAACAGTAGTCTTAGCACTGCCACTCTTGTCTGTGCCCTCATCATATTTTTTTTTTTTTTTTTTTTTTTTTAAGTTGGAGTCTCACTCTGTCGCCCAGACTGGAGTGCAGTGGCCGCTCCCGGACCCGCTGGGCTCCGGCGATCCTTCCGCCTCAGCCTTCCAAGTAACTGGAATTACAGGCATGCGCTACCACGCCCGGCTAATTTTTGATTTATTGTAGAGATGAGGTCTCACCAAGTTGCCCAGGCGGGTCTCGAACCCGCGGGCTCAGGCAATCCACTCACCTCAGCCTCCCAAAGGTGCGGGATTATAGGCTGAGCCACCGAGCCCGGCTTCCTCCTCATATTTTTAATGGGCGAATAATTGTCAGGTTTCAACTGTGCTTGGTTAGATGCTGTAGTAAGGTGACCATATAATTTATCACCAGAGTCACTTTTGAGAGTGAGAGAAAGCTATTAATAATTACACTGAGTCATAAACTTGGCATGTCACATTTAAACCAAAATAGGTTGCCTTAGCTAGGGGAGTTATAAGAATGTCATTCATATTTTTGGTTCATACTCTAAAAAGTCCTTCTCTTCTGTAATTATTCCATTACACCCCCAAATCAATTTCTCATCTTCTACACAATCATTCCCATAACAGATATGCAACAAGCATTTCTCGTCTTTAAAAATTTATCCCTTTACCCCATCTATTGCCCCATTTTTCTTGTCTTCTCATAGCAAAAACTTCTTGAAAAGATAGTTTATACCAGGATCAGCAAGCTTTCTGTTAAGGGCCAGATAGTAAATATTTTAGCCTTTAATGGACCATATGGTCTCTGTTGAAACTATTCATCTCTGCCATTGTATGCCAAAAGTCACCATAGACAATACTTAAACAAATGGGTTTGGCTGTGTTCCAAAAGAACATTATTTACAAAAACAGGTGGCAGACTGGATTCCACCCACAGGCCATCATTTGCCTGCCTCTGCTCCCTATCACTGCCCCCACTTCATCATGTCATCGCTGTCCACTTCCATTCCCTTGACTCTGCTGCACTGCTCTTGTCAAGGTCATCAGCAATTGCTCTGTTAAAATTAGTGGCAGTTCTCTGATTTAATCTTACATGAATTTTCAACAACATAAGACTCAATCGCTCTTTTCCTCCGCTTTCAAACACTTGTGTTTGGCTTCTGTGACACCATAGTTCTGGTTTTCTCTCATGTCACTGGTGGGGTTTTTTTCTGCATCTTTGCTCATTTCTTCTTCTCAGACTTTGCTCTCCTTCTAGACTTCTGAACATTGGAGTACCTGAGGGCTCAGCCCTGGGCCATCTTCTCGGTCTATTCTTTTTTCCTAGGTGACTTCTTCCAGTTTTACAGACTTAACCCTTTGTACTCGGACACATCTCCTGGATTAACTACCAGCAACTTGACCGCAGTGTTTTATGAAATAGTGAAAAATGAATCACTTCATATTAAATAGTATATGTTAGAACCAATTATTCCAATTATTTTGTTGTAATGATATTTGGCTTATAGTGGAATTTTGGACATTGAGGAACTTACTTATGATAAAAAAATAAAAATTTTATATCTTATACTTTTCTAACATGTGGTAATGAATGAAACAGTCACTAACATGCATTGCAGTTTCACTGATACATGTTGTGCAATATTAATTTTTTTAACATCTTTCACCTGGTGTTTTTCTGTTTGAGCGGACAGTACAGTCTCGTTTTCTTCCTCCCACATCAATAATATGTAATTTAAGCCAGGTATGGTGACTCATGCCTGTAATTTCAGCACTTTGGGAGGTGGAGGTGAGAGGATTACCTGAACCCAGGAGTTCAAGAGCAGCCTGAACAACTTTGCAAGACCTTGTCTCTACAATAAGTCAAAAATTAGCCAGGTGTGGTGGTGCACACCTATGGTTCCAGCTACTTGGAAGGCTGAGGTGGAAGGATCGTCTAAGCTCAGCAGGTCGAGGCTGCAGTGGCTGTGAGCATGGCACTGCACTCCAGCCTGGGTGACAGAGTAAGACTCCAACTTCAAAAAATAAGTAATTTATTGTCCAGTCTGTTGTTTGAAGACAATGTGTAAGGACACACTCGTGATTCTTGAAAACCACTTCCCAACTGATCATATCTCAGTGTATATTTCATGGCTTTATTTGCTTTTTCATGAAATTTGAATGGAAATCTTCAAGTAAACATACATTTCTGAAGTGGGAGGGGAAGCCTTCAGGATCTCTGAAATGCCTTTGGAATTTTTCTTCCATATTCTTAATGAATAGCACCTGAGTCTCTTCTCTCCATGCAAATCTCTTTGGCAATTGGTTGCTTGACCACACCCTCCGTTTGCTTTCCTAAACATGACTTTATACTTCTTAACATGGCTAGGCTGCAGATTTTCTAAATCATTCGGTTCTGCTTTCCTTTTAAATATAAATTCTGTCTTCAAAAATTTTCACTCTGCTCACATCTTACCACATGCATTTAAAAGTAGCTACGTAGCTACTTCAATATTTTGCTTAGGAACTTCTTCTACCAGATATTCTATTTTATCACTCTTAAGTTCCACCTTCCATTGAGCCCTAGGGCATGGACACAGTTCAGCCAAGTTCTTTGCCACTTTACAACAAGGACAGGCTTTTCTCAGTTTCCAATGCCTTGTTCTTCATTTCCACCCAAAACCTCATCAGAATTGCCTTTACTGTCTGGGCATGGTGGCTCAAGCCTGTGATCCCAGCACTTTGGGAGACTGAGGTGAGACGACTGCCGGAGCCCATGGGTTTGAGAACAGCCTGGGCAACTTGGCGAGACCTCATCTCTACAATAAATTTAAAAAATTAGCCAGATATGATACTGTGCACCTGTAGTTCTGGCTACTTGGAAGGCTGAGGCAAAAGGTTTGCCTGGACCTAGCAGGTCAACGCTGGGGTGCCCGTGAGCGTGCCACTGCACTCCAGCCTGAGTGATGGAGTAAGACTCAAACTCAAAAAAAAAAAAAAAAAAAAAAATAGAATCGCCTTTACTGTCTGAATCTATCAACATTCTGGTCATGGCCACTGAGTAATCTCAATGAAGTTCCAGACTTTGCCTACATTTCTTTTCTTCTGAGACCTTACCAGAATACCCTTAACACTCCATTCACAGCAATACAGGCTTTATCCAGAGTCCACATCAAAATTGTTCTGGCCTCTACTCATTACCCAGTTCCAAAGCCATGTTTTCAGGTATTTGTTATAGTAGTAGCCCCACTTCTTGGTATTGATTTTCTTAGTCTGTTCTGTGTTGCTATAACAGAATAGCACAGACTGAGTAATTGATAAAGAAAAAAGTAATTGATAGAGATTTAATTTTTACAGTTCTGGAGGCTGCAAAGTCCAAGGTTGAGGGGCCTGCATCTGTCAAGGGCCTTCTTGCTGTGTCATTCTACAGCAGAAGACTGAAGGGCAAGAAAGCATGCCCATACACAGGAGTGGGGGCTAAACTCATCCTTTTTATCAGGATTCCATTCCCATTATAACGCCATCAATCTGTTCATGAGGGCATAGCTCTTATGACCTAATCACCTCTTAAAGGTCCTGCCTGTCAACAATGTTGCATTTGGGATTAAGTTTACAACACACGAACATTGGACACATTGAAACTGTAGCACAGGCTATGTACTCTTAACATATTGCAAGTGGAACTTTTGAGAGAGAGAGAGAGAGAGAGATTTTTTTTTAATTAAGAGAAATAGTCTTGCTTTTTGGCCCAGGCTGGAGTGTAGTGGTGTGATCATAGCTCACTGTACCTTCAAACTCCTGGGTTCAAGTGATCCTCCCACCTTAGCCTCCCGAGTAGGTAGGTGGAACCATGCCCAACTAATTTTTAAATGTTATGAAGAAATGGGGCCTCACTGTGTTGAGCAGACAAGTCTTGAAATCCTGGTCTCAAGCAAGCCTCCCACCTTGGCCTCCCAAAATGTTGGGATCACAGGCTATGTTACCTAGGCTGGCCTTGAACTCCTGGGCTTAAGCATTCTTCTGCCTCAGTCTCCCAAAGTGCTAGGATTACAGACATGAGCCACTACACCCTGCAAGAACTCTTTTTTTGAGTTGGAGTCTCACTCTGTCACCCAGGCTGGTGTGCGATGGCATGACCATGGCTCACTGCAGCCTCAACTTCCTAGGCTCAGGCAATCCTCTCATCTCAGCCTCCCAAGTAACTGGGATTCCAGGCACACACCATCACGTCATGTCTGACTAATTTTTTGATTTATTGTAGAGACAAGGTCTTGTAAGCTTGCCCAGTCTGGTCTCAAACCCCTGAGCTCAGGCAGTCCTCTCACCTCCGCCTCCCAAAGTGCTGGGATTACAGGCGTGAACCACTGTGCCTTGGCACCCGGCAGGAACTCGATTTCCAATGCTGTCACTAGTAGTACACATACCTGTCTGTCAAACATGTTCTCTTGTCTTCCCTAGCTCTGTAAATGGGACCCGTCGTTGGCTTTTCAAACTAAAACCTAGGAATAATCTTTGATTTTTCCCTCTCATTACCCACATGTAGTCCATCAGTCAGTGAGTCCTGTGTACTATACCTTCGTATAAATCCCAAATCACTCCACTATTTCCAATCGCCACACTGGCTACCTAGTCTAGATGTCCACCATCTCTTACCTGCAGCAGTTTTTTAACAGGTATTTCTCTCCTGCCTCTGCACAGCCCCCTCACCACATAGCAGCCAGGTCAGTCTTTTACATGTGTAACTATATGCCAGTCCCTTGTTTCAGACCCATCAGTGACTTCTCATTGCACTTGTACCAGAATCCCCATGCTTTGACCAGGCCTTTGAGGCCGTCAGTGCTCTGGCTTCCTCCAGTCTCTCCAGATTATTTCAGAACACTTTCCACTGTGATACCACACTACCATCTTCTGTCTTTCTTTTGATCTTTCAAAGCACTGAGGTCTTCCTTTTCTCTGTCAGAGTCTTTGCATTTGCTGTTCTCCCTACTTGGAATTCTCTTAGTCTTATATGAGAGCCCCCATGATCTAATCACCTCTTAAGAGTTCTGCCTGTCAACACTGTTGCACTGGGTATTAAGTTTTCAACACATGAACTTTAGGAACACATCCAAATCATAGCACAGGCTATACACCCTTAATATACCGCAAATGGAACCCTTGGATCTACAAATCGAGACGCTTCGTCATCCTGCAGTTCGTATGCTCTTTCTCAGGAGACCTTCTATGACCAGCATCTCCCCTGTTCTATTACTGTATATAATTACTTCACCATACATGTCACACTCGGGAATTTTCTTGTTTATTTAGTTGCTTGTTCAGTGTCTCCTCCCCCTGCTTCTCAAAGTAAGTTCCTTGAAGACAGGGAGAGAGACCATATATGTCCTGTCTACCATTGTAGTTCCAGTGCTTAAAATAATGCCTGACATCTGGACGGTATTCAGTAAATACTTTTTGAATGGTTGAAGGAGTTAATGAAGGAAATGCTGACTACAGGCACTATAACTGCCATAGAAATTCAGAGTCACAGCTCAGCTGTAGGTAGTCTTCAGTCATAGAACAATGAAGTACGTATGTTCCATATGTGTGTGACTGTCTGGCACCCTCACAGTTCCCCTCATATTGCTTCCCTACTTGCAGAAGATGCTGTGGGTTGCAATACTTTTATTGTGTATCATCCATCTTTGTAGGTTTTTATTTTTGCTGGAAACATTTAACTCATCATTAGCTTTGAGTGTTCCCTTATAACTTCATTTCATTGATTTCCAAATGGCATATTATAAATGTCTTTAAGAGTTGCCACAGTTCTAGAGTCACCGTGCACAGTCTGAGTTTTTTGGAATGCAGTTTTCTGGAATTTCCAAATCCAGAGCTTCCAAATCCAGAGCTTCCTCTATTCCCAATATAGAGCCACCCACATACAGAGCTGTGCATGTCCTGCTTATTTGTTGTCATCAATAACATATGTAGTAATCACTGAAGTAGAGAAAAATTGTTTAGTTTTAAATTAAAACTTTTTGGTGCAGATTGGTACAAGTCCTGAGTATTTGCAAATGCTGAACTTTGTCTCTACAACTTTGCATATGCTGTTCTCTCTACTTGGATTCTCTTACTCTTACATTAGAGCCCCCATGATCTAATCCCCTATTAAGAATTCCGCCTGTCAACACTGTTGCATTGGGTATTAAGTTTTCAGCACACGAACTTTGGGAACACATCCAAACCATAGCACAGGCTATGTACCCTTAACATGCTGTAAATGGAACCCTTGGATCTACAAATTGAGATGCTTCCTCATCCTGCACATCCCAGTTCATATGCTCTTTATCAGGAGACCATCAAGGTCTTGTGAAGTTGCCCAGGCTGGTCTCGAACCCCTGGGCTCAGGCAATCCTCTCACATCTGCCTCCCAAAGTGCTGGGATTACAGATGTAAGCCACTGTGCACGGCTTTGGTACAGAAAAATTGTTGGCGCAAATACAATGCATCAAGAGAGCTTTATGGTAATATTCTTTTATGACTAGAATTGATTACAATGTAGTGACTGATGCTGTCTTGCACTGCCTTTTGTTTTTCATTTATTTCTCTTATTCTAGGCACTTGAAGAGGCTCAAAAAGCTATTCAACAACTCTTTGGCAAAATCAAAGATATCAAAGACAAAGCAGAAAAATCAGAACAAATGGTGAGTTTCGATTTCTTCCTAACTTTTTTGCACCATGAGAAGTTAGCTTCTCATCCAGTCATACTAATTTGTAGACTTTTTTTCTCCCACCTCTTGCCAGCCCTGTCATCCCCATCTGTAAAACACGCCCCTGTGAGTGCATTTGGACTCATTCAGGGGGAGCTGTTAGACTACAGTGACTCACCATCCCTGCTGCCCTACATTTGCAGCTCTGTTTTTAAAAAGGAAAAGTTTTCTTTTTCTCCTTTCTCAAAAATAGTTTCCTAGTCATTTTGGATTCCTTTCTCTAGCATTTGATTGTATCATGTATTTCTCAAGATAAACGATATGTAGCTTGGTAGCACACTAAAAATGGTCCTGGATCTGGGAGGTGGGATGTGTCCTGTCCATGATCCATGTGTGTGGTTTTGGTTAGTTCTTCTTCTACAAATTTGTGTCTACCAGTGATACACTCAGAAGGCCCCCCGGCAGACCAAGAATCCAACATTCACTTATTCCTACTCCGTGGGAGGCACTGGGAGGTACTGCCTCCTGGGTTCAGATTCTGACTAAGTAATGTAATGTCTCTAAATTGTCTCTGAATTTCTTCAACTGTAAAATAAGAACGGTAGCCGGGCTCAGTGGCTCAGCCTGTAATCCCGCGCCTTGGGAGGCTGAGGTGAGTGGATTGTTTGAGCCCGCGGGTTTGAGACCCGCCTGGGCAAGTGAGACCTCATCTCTACAATAAATCAAAAAAATCAGCTGGGCAAGGTAGCGCGTGCCTGTAATTCTGGCTACTTGGAAGGCTGAGGCGGAAGGATCGCCAGAGCTCAGCAGGTCGAGGCCGGGAACGGCCACTGCACTCCAGTCTGGGCAACAGAGTGAGACTCCGACTCAAAAAAAAATAAAATAAATAAAAAATAAGAATAGTAGCATCTGGTTAGGCCTGGTGGCTCACGCCTGTAATCCCACCACTTTGAGAGGTTGAGACAGGAGACTTGCTTGAGCCTAGAAATTTAAGACCAACCTAGCCAACATATGAGACCTCAACTCTATAAAAAATAAAATAATTAGCTGGAGTGTTGGCACATGCCTGTAGTTCCACCTACTTGGGAGGTTAAGACAGAGAAGCATTGCTTGAGCCCAGGAAGTCGAGGCTGAGATGAGTCAGGATTGCCCTAGTGTACTCCAACCTGGGCAACAGAATGAGGCTGTGTCTTAAAAAAAAAAAGCATCCGCCTCACAGAGTCAGTGTGAGAATTAAAGGTATGAAGAGCACTGAGCACTGTCCTAGGGATTTGGATTTGTGAATGCACTACATTCAGCACCATCCAGGGGCTGCTGATACATGATGATCAGATGTGCCTTTTGCTAGAGTTTACTGTACTCACTGATATTCCTTCGATGCTGATCTGCTGTTCTGGACTATGTTACCTCTTCTGGCCGAGGGTGTTTGCAGTGACAGTTTGCTTCTAAAGTTATTAGATGTCTTACTGCAGAGCAGTTTGCTCTTCTGGACAGTGGTTTACTAAGAGGAGGAAGAAGTGAGAGTGAAGGGAGAACTGATATTTGTTGAGATTTTTCATTGTGCCAAGAGCGGTGCCAGTTCCTTTGTACCAATGCTCTAATTTAGCCCTCACAACAACCTTATAAACTAGATTCTGTTTTCATATTATTTGTTTGTTTGTTTATTTTTGAGTTAGAGTCTCACTCTGTCACCCAGGCTAGAGTGCAGTGGCATGTTCATGGCCACTGCAGACTCAACCTGCTGGGTTCAGGCGATCCTTCTGCTTCAGCCTTTCAAGTAGCTGGAGCTATAGGCATGCGCTACCATGCCTGGCTAATTTTTTGATTCATGTATAGATGAAGTCTCGCCATGTTGCCCGGGCTGGTCTTGAACCCCTGGGCTCAGTTAATCCTCTTGCCTCAGCCTCCCAAAGTGCTAGGATTAAAGGTGTGAGCCATTGCACCCTGCTGGGATAGAGTCTTGAGATGAAGCAGAGGAGGAGTATTTAGGACTTCATGGTGCAGGGAATGAAAAGAGTCATAGATAGTTGTGACTTTGAGTACACTTACTAAAGACCTCTGATGTTAGGATGGACACAAAGGAGCCCAGAAAGAGATGCAGAGATTTTTTTTTTTGTAGATAATAGGATGATGACCTCAGTGTCAGTAGTGGGTGATCAGATTACAGAGCCAGTCTCCTATATCTGGTTTATTATACCACTCCTGATTGTTTTTGCCTCAAATTTAATTATTCAGTAAAGTGGTGGTGGGATCTTACCCTTTTTAAAACATAAAATACAATGGAAACAGAGGTAGTTTGGGGGTTATAGAGGAAAGGCAGACTTGCTTGCTGGGGAAGTCGCCATGAAAGAGGTTTTTTACTTGAAAGAGCCAGGTCAGCCTTGTGGGCACAGAATTGAGCTTTGAGGGTCATAATCTTTGTGAGTTCACCCAAGGTGACCAGACTCTGAAAAAGTGGGTCACATGAACTTAACACACTACTGAGTTTTCCACTTTAATGGGAAGTATATCTATCCAGGGACTAGAATGTTTGTGTCTGGTGTCCAGAGCACTCCCTTCCTTCTAGGTATCATAGAACCTGGGGAACCAGGTTGCTATTAAGAAAATTTCTTAGTCAACATGGATCCAGTTTAATGGAAGATTTCACCTATGTGTTAGTGAAGTTGGAGGATTTTTCCAGTTTATCTATTGAGTACAGTTTTCTAGTGACTGAAATATAACCACATTTTTGGAGAGTTTCTTTTCTCCTGGACCTGCTGGAACAACACTGTCACAGTTTTCTCCTAGGACTGTCCCCTCATTCCCTGAAGACCGCTCCTCTCCTCTTATGACCTTACATGTTATGCTGATGTTACATGGGTTACATTTTAGTCGTCTTGGGATTTGAGAGAAGCCTTTCCTTTGCTGGAGACCCAGGCCATAGACCCTAGTTTCATTAATGAAGACCATCCCAATACAATCAACTGACTGATGTCATCCATTTTGTTCCGAACCCAGCAGCTCCAGTGCCAGAAGCCATACTTTTCTGATCTTATTCAAGGGAAATGTGCTGAACTTAGCTCATGTATCCTATGTGCTCTGTACTAAATTGCTATTTAGATCATTCTACCTAGGGTAAAAAAATAAAGTTTATTTCATACTCACAACTGAAAGTTTTTTAACCTTGGGTAAAGTCTGAAGAGATGCCAAATTAAATTTAAATGGGCCTATTAAATTTAATTATTTTGAGTTTGCATTGTGAGGATGTTCATGCTTTCCCCAAGGGTTAACCTGAGATTTTTCCTTCTTCGTTTGCATTAATTTCTTGTGGAGCTACTTGTAGAAGCATTTGCATCTTTCTTAACCTTCTTCCTTTTTCTCTTGTGTGTTTTTTTTTAATTTAGGTGAAAGAGATCACCCGTGATATTAAGCAGCTAGATCATGCCAAACGCCACCTGACCACCTCAATTACAACACTGAATCACCTGCACATGTTGGCAGGCGGTGTCGATTCCCTCGAGTAAGTAATGTCAACTTTCTCTTCTGTGGCCACAGGAAATGTCTCATGTAAAGAAAATGGCAGGTTTATTCACTTCTCAGCCAGGGTGGTTTCACTGTCCTGCCCTACTTTCTTCCAGTTGACTTCAAGTGTTCAGTCACCATTTTTGCTTTGTGCCCTCTGGTTTTCAAAATTAACAAACACCTGAAGCTTTGAAGTAAGGTGCAGGTATGTCTAAAAGGGACCCGGAAAACCCATGAGAATGACTCCAAGAATATGGACCATTTTCATGTGGCAGATCTATACCATTAAGGCAGCTAAGGGGATTTAGGCCTATAATCACCCTGCAGGTTTTCCTGCTTGTATTGGACTGAGTTGCTCTGTCATTGGAGAGACCATATGGAAACAGATCCTTCATTTAACATTAACCTACTTTTTTTTGTTCAGTCCACTTTTTAAGAGTTGCAGATTCCTGTTTGGCTTGTAGAGGGAATGATACATGAGAACATTAAAAATAGCATTTAAAAGATATGCTTGTTTGCCACAAAGTAGCAATCCAAGGCCTCCTTTACCAGCAAGATTTTGACATTCCCATTCACCTCTGTAGTCTGTCTTAAGCTGAGGATTCCCCCTGCCCCAGCCTCAGAGTAATTCCATGTGGATTGGGAAAGATCATCTTCTCAGAAACTGAGACAATGGTATCCGGAATCTTGGGGGCCTGACTGGGGAGAATGCATTGGAGGAAAGAGGAAGGGGCAGGCTCATTCCTGATCTCTCCTGGGCATTGTATGAGCCCCAGGGGATCCCCAGTCCATTCTTCTGTGAGCAGTGAAAGCAGTGGCCAGGAGGAGACAGGAAGAGCACTGTCCTTTGTTCCTGCTCAGGTGGTCAGTGTTGTCCACCAAACTATCAGGTCAGGCAGGGAGCAATGTAATACCTTGGCTTGAGCTTGATTCTTTCTTTTTCAGTGACTCTTAGGGGAAATTACACATTATAATTTTAATTTAAAAGCCCAACACTAATGAAAAATTAGATCTTATAGTTTGTACTTCCTCTCTTTGTGTAAATGTTGACTTATCAGCGTCTTTTTATTTAAGCTTTATTATCTTCAATAGGAAAGTAGACATCTCTGACACAGAGTTACTTACCATTGTCCTAAAGCCTACAGATCTGAGTTAACATGTAAATGCATATAAATTCCCTTTGTTTTATCCTAGAAAGATGTGTTTGGTTTGCTTGTATGCTAAATCCTCAGAGAGTAACAACCCCTGTTCCTCTGTCAAAATCCTGCTAATCCCGTAATATCCAACCCAAATCCCACATCCATAAAGTCTTCCCAGGTTCTCCTCTCTCCACCCAATGAGAATTCATTACTCACACATTCTTTTGTACCTCCAACCCATAGCACATAACTTGTACTTCTATTTAGAACATAGTTCATCCTCCTTGGTATTAGTTAGATGTGTACTTGACTCTCGCCCTTACTAAATGATGTCAACAGGTCTTACTTTTTTTCCCCCTCTGTGCTCAGTCAATGTTTATTGAACTGAATTGATGTCTGTTTTAGAGCTAGATTGTTCCACATCTGTATCTTGTATCCTTAGTGTTTTTCTAGAGTTTTCAACTTCTTATTTTCTTGCAGAGCCATGACCCGGCGAAGACAGTATGGAGAAGTTGCTAATCTCCTTCAAGGTGTAATGAATGTTCTAGAGCACTTCCACAAGTACATGGGAATTCCACAGATCCGGCAGCTTTCTGAAAGGTAACATGTCATTGGAGAACATTTTCTTCCCATAAGAAAAGATGGTGCTAAAAAGTGCCTAAGCACTTAGCTCAGCATGATCATTGTGGACTCTTAAGGAAGGAAGGAACCTAAGATATTATCTGATCTAATTCTGTCTGGGGCAGGTGTCCCCACTACAATACCCCTTACCACATCTTCTAAAGCTGCCTGTGTTAGACAGTTGCAGTTGTATAAATGAGAGTTGTCCACATGTGTGAGGAAAACTATTCTAGGTATCTATTTCCTTGTAACAAACCACCACAAAACTTAGTCACTTAAAACAATTATGATTTTGCTTCTATTAATTGGTCTGGCTCAGTGGGAACAGCTCATCTCTGCTCCATGCAGCATCAGCTAAGGTAACTCAAAAGGGAACTGGAGGATCCATTGGTTTACTGTCATGGCCAGTAAGTTGGTGTCACTGGGAGCTCAGCCAGTCTGTGGGCTGGGATTCTTTGTTGTCATCCATGGACCACTTGGACATGCCCATGGTAAGGTGGCTGGGTTCTAAGAAAGAGCATCTCAAGAGAACTGGGCCTTGGAAATCACATAGCATCACTTCTGCTGTATTCACATGGCTGCTAAGATTCAAGAGGAAGGAATATGTCTTCTCCTACCCCTCTAATGGGAGGAACGTCAAAGTCACATTGGTAAGAAGAGCATGTGGGATGGGCTATATTACTGTGGCAATCTTTGGAAAATACAGTGTACCACTAGAACTTCCGACGTGACAAAAACATGAGTTTCTCCCTAACCTTTTGCCTTCCTTCCTACTACTGTTGAGTATTAATCACAGTTTCACATCCAAGGAAAAGAAAGGCAGACACTTAGAAAGAAAGGAGATGAGGATTCTAAAGGAGGATAAGGGGTGGTCAATTCAATGTCTTTTCTATTAGAAATCATGGCATGAATACTGAGAAAGCAGAGACAATCATGATTGATACATCCTAACCTTTGCAGCAAAGAAGAAATGGTACTTAGTAGCAGCCATCATTTTCGACTCTGCTGTCTTTTTTTTTTTTTTTGAGTTGGAATCTCACTCTGTCACCCAGACTGGAGGGCAGTGGCATGCTCCCGGCCACTGCAGCTTCAACCTGCTGGGCTCAGGTGATCCTTCTACCTTAGCCTTCCAAGTAGCTGGAACCACAGGCACCCGCCATCATCATGCCCAGCTAATTTTTGATTTATTGTAGTGATGAGGTCTTACCAAGTTGTCTGGGCTGGTCTTAAACCCATAGGCTCAGGCAATCCTCTCATCTTGGCCTTCCAAAGTGCTGGGATTATAGGCGTGAGCCACTACACCTGGCCTGACTCTGCATTCTTTTTTTTTTTTTGAGTTGGAGTCTTACTCTGTTGCCCAGACTGGAGTGCAGTGGCACGCTCCTGGCCACCGCAGCCTCCACCTGCTGGGCTCCGGCGATCTTTCCACCTCAGCCTTCCAAGTAGCTGGAATTACAGGCGCGCGCTACCACGCCCAGCTAATTTTTTTGATTTATTGTAGAGATGAGGTCTCGCCAAGTTGCCCAGGCGGGTCTCGAACCCGTGGGCTCAAGCAATTCACTCACCTTGGCCTCCCAAAGCGCTGGGATTACAGGCTGAGCCACTGAGCCCGGCCGACTCTGCATTCTTAAAGACCTGAATGTTACAGGCTTTTTTCTTGTTTCTTTATTTTTAATTATATAAGTAATACATATACACATGTTCTTTTGTTTAAAAAAGTCAATTATACAGATGAAATTTAAGTGTCCTTTAGCTATACTTCAAATCCTATTGTTCTCTTTGGAGGTAGTGACTATTGTCAATTTAATGGATATCTCTCCAGATTTGTATCTAAGCATTTTTGAAATCTATAGTTTTAGTGGTTTTGTTTTGCTTTAAATAGTTTCACACCTATGCTTTACTCTGAACTTGCTTTTTGTTTTCAACCTAGCAGTATAGAGATTTTTTTCATGTTAATTATATATAGACCTACTTCATTCATTTAATTGATGCATAGACTACCATAGAATAACATACAGATTATTTAACCATTTTGATGTTACCAGATTTTTTCTAATCTTTTTAGTTTTTAAAATTTTTTTAATGAGACAGGATCTTGCTCTATCATCCAGGATGGAATGCAGTGTTGTAGACATAGCTCATTACAGCCTTGAACTCCTAGGCTTAGATGATTCTTCTACCTCACCTCCCCGAGTAGCTGGGACTGCAGCGTGTATTACCACACCTGGCTAAGTTTTATTTTTGTAGAGACAAAGTCTCAGTATATTGACCAGACTGGGCTTGAACTCCTAGGCTCCCAAAGCACTAGGATTACAGGCATGAGCCACACGCATGGCCTGTTTCCAGTTTTTAAAATATACTCCCTTTTGCACACATGAAAGTATTTCTCTAGGGTATATTCTGGGTAATAGGATTATGTACATTTAAAATTTTAATAGCTACTATTCCTTGGCCCTCCAAATAAGCTTTATATACTTATAGTACCATCTGTATAGTATGTGGGTACCTACTTCCCTACACCCTCAGTGACACTTGATATTGTTTCTCATTTTTATTTATCTGATGGATGAAAAATGGTAGCTAGTTCCTTTATTTTCATTTCCCTGTTAACTAGTGAGATTAGTGTTCTTTTCAGTAATGGTTGACCATTTATATTTCCTCTGTGAAGTGCCCGTTAATAGCCTTTGCTGATTTATCTATTGAGTTATTTATCCCTTTCTTGTTGATTAGTAGCAATTCTCTGTATATTCTGAATATTAATTGTTTATCAAATCTGGGTAGTTCTTGCCTTTAAAACCATCTGAGTGCATTACCTAGTTTAGAAGCAGATCTTTGACTATCCTTTAAGTTTTTTCTATGGTAATTAGTTTATTCAGATATTCTAGTTCTTTGATTTCATAATTGTGGTAAAATATGTATAACATAAAATTTACCATTTTAACTACTTTTAATTGTACAAGTCAGTGGCATTAAGTGTATTCATGTCACTGTACTCCCATCATGTTTTGAGAACTATTTCTTCATCCCAAACAGACTGTATACCCATTAAGCAATCACTTTCCATTTCCTCCCCTCCCCAGTCCCTAGTACCCTCGATTTTACTTCTGTCTATGAATTTGCCTATTCTTGGTCCCTTATGTTATCAAACAATATTTGTCCTTTTGTATCTGGCTTATTTTACTTAACATAATGTTTTCAAGGTTTATTCATGTTCTAGCATGTATCAGAATTTCATTCCCTTTTAAGGCAGAGTATGCCATTGTATGTATATACCACAGTTTGCTTATCTGTTCATCTGGTTGATGAATATTTGAGTTGTTTCCCACTTTTAGCAATTGTATGATAAGCTAGGCCAATCTATTGTTTAGCATTCATTGTTGCCTATTAAAAACCTGAAGTCAATTTGATTATTATTCCTTTTATAAATAACCTATTTTTGTTTGGTGTGCTTTTGCTCTGGAAGCATTTGAGATTTTGGGGGGCATAGAGAAGTTAGGAACTTTACTAGGATATAGATCTTTTTCTTCATTTCTGTTGCTGTGTTTTGTTGTATTTTTAATCTAGACTCATGAATTTCTTAAGTTCTAAGAAACTGTTCTCTTTTATTCCTTTCTTTGAATAGTCTCTACAGTTTGTTCTCTATTCTTTCCCTGTAGAATTCTTATTATATGAATTTTGGAACTTCAAGATCTGCATGTTTCTTCATTTTGCTTTCATACTTTCCATCTCTTTGGGCTACTTTCTGAAAGATTTCCTCAGCTGTCTTCCTGTTTTAATTCATTCTTCACTTGTGCCCATTCTGCTCTTTGGCCCGGCTGTTGAATTTTTAATTTTGACAACCCAGCTTTTAAGTTCCTAAGATGTCTAGTGATTCCATTTTCATGGACATAATATCCTCTTAGTCCTCTCAGAGAATATAAATTATATGTGTTTTAAAGCTCTGCATTGCCCGTTCTGTTTCTTTGTCCTTCAGAGTAAGCCTTAAGTTTGTTGAGCATGGCAACTGTCTTTCTTGATATTAACATTCTTCAACTGTTTGGTGGTTTAGCTGAAAACTCTTTTTTTTTTGGGGTAGGAATCTTACTCTGTTGTCCAGGCTGGAGTGCAGTGGCACATTCACGGCCACCACAGCCTCAACCTGCTGGGCTCAGGCTATCCTTCCTCCTCAGCCTGCCGACTAGCTGTGTCAGTGGCTGATCTTCTGGGTTTGGAGCCTCTCTGGTCGTCTTGGGTGTTGGCAGCCCCTCTGGCCACCGCTGATGTTCTCAGATCCTTGGGTCTACACCTGCTGCCTAACCTGAGCATCCAAGGTGCAGGTACACACGTGCACATGGGCTTAGTTACTCCTATTGCAGAGGCACAGTGGATCCCACTTCTGTTCTGATGTCTACCACCATCATGTCTTTCTGTTTCTTTTTTTTTTGATTTTGGTTTGTTTTTGTTTAACAAAGGGGTAACCCAACCGAGAGTGCAGTGGCATGTTCACAGCCACTGCAGCCTCAACCTGCTGGGCTCAGGTGATCCTTCCGCCTCAGCCTTCCAAGTACCTGGAACTACAGGAACACACCACCACACCCAGCTATTTTTTTGATTTATTGTAGAAATGAGGTCTCGCCAAGTCATCCAGGTTGGTCTTGAACCCCTGGACTCAGGCAATCCTCCCACCTCCGCCTCCCAAAGTGCTGGGATTACAAGCATAAGCCACTGCACATGGCATGTCTTTCATTTTTGAGAAGCATTTTTGGGCAGTGAACTCCTTCTTTATTTCTGTCCTAACAAGGAGTCCTCAGTTTCTAGTCTATTGCTTCTTTTCTTGCCTGGTTCTAGATTTTTTTAATCAAAATCTTTTAATTCTTTCTAAGGATCTGGGGCAGAAATGGAAGGTTGCAAAATGCACTCAATGTGCCATCTATTAGTGGAAATGCCAAAGAACTATTAAGGGATGTCGGAACAGAGCTTGGCAGAGTGCTAGGGAAATCGCCACCTTTTCCCTCATCCTTCCTAACCAAGCTTCACACTCTGAGCTGGCGGATTGCCATATCAGAGTGGGACTGTGAAACAACCAAGAAAGCAGATGAGCAGGACTTTATGAGCTGCAAAAAAGAAGGAAGCTTGGATGAAGCAGGCAGGTTTGCTGTCAGTGCATGGGGGAGGAGGTGGTAGGCAGTTTCTCCTTCTCCTACTCCTACTCTGAGATATCCTGGAGTTGATCTGTTTTTCCCATTCATTTATTCTTTCCTTCATTTGCCTTGTAAAATTTACTGTGTTTTCTCTATTCTAGCCCCTGTGCTGGGGTACTGAAGGCAACAAAGATAAGAAATGTACTTGTTGCCCTTAAGTAGTTCGCCATTTTTATATGGAGAATAAAGACACTAAATGAAATTTTTAGCATAGCGCAGATGCAACAAAACTGGCATATGCTACACAAGGCGTAGCAGGATCTCAAAAGAGGATTTGATAGACTGAAGCAGGGGCAGAGTGTAGGGGTCATAGAAGAATTCAGTTTTAATCCAAATTTTGAAGGAATGGGTAGGTCTTACCACCATGTCAAAGAGAGGGGAGAAAGGGAGAGAGGAAATATCATGATAGTTTGAGAGGCACTAGAAAGTGATAAGGCTGCATAGGTAGATGGGATCAGATTTTAAATGGCTTCCTAAAGAATTTCTTTCTTTCTTTCTTTATTTTTGGGGACAGTGAAAGATTTTTAAGTAGGAAGAGGCATGATTTCATTTGTATTTTATAAAAGTCTGGTGGATTAACAGGTGTGGTGGCTCACTCCCATAATCCCAGTACTTTGGGAGGTGGAGGCAAGAGAATTGCCTGAGCTCAAGAGTTCAAGACCAGCCTGGGCAACTTGGTGAGATGTTGTCTCTACAATAAATCAAAAAATTAACCGGGTATGGTGGCACATGCCTGTGGTTTCAGCTACTTGAAAGGCTGAGGCAGAAGGATCACCTGAGCCCAGCAGGTCGAGGCTGTGGTGGCCGTGAAAGTGCCACTGCCAGTCTGGGCAACAAAGCAAGACTCCAACTAAAAAAAAATAAAAATGAAAAGTCTGGTGGATTATAAAGGTCCAAGAGATAGGAGATTAGGAGTATGTTCTAGATTAGAAATGATAAGAACCTTCCAAGCTAGTGAAGTCCAGGAGATGTGTTGGGAGTTGGGGGGTCGTTATTGAGGAATATGAAGGAATATGTAGGAATATGTAGGAATATAACTGAACTGAATTTTATTTGTAAAAAGCAATGTTGGGATTTGATAAGGGTGCCAAAACCATTCAATGAGAAAAAAGACAATCTTTTCAACAAATGATGCTGGGAATACTGGATATCCACATGCAAAAGATTAAATTTAGACCCTAACCTAGCACCATACACAAAAATAACTTGAGTGGATCCATGACCTAAGCATAAGACTTTAAACTGTAAAACTCTTAGAAGAAGACGTAGAGCAAATCTTCACAGCATTGGATTTGGCAGTGATCGATTTCTTGGATATGATACCAAAGTCATAGGTAACAAAATAAAAAATAGATAAAATGGACTTAATGACAAAATTTGAAATTTGTGCATCAAAAGACACTATCAAACAGAGTAAAAGGTAACCTACAGAATGGGAGAAAGTATTTGCAAATCATTTATCTGATAAAGGATTAATATCCGGAATATATGGACAACTCTTAAGGCTCAACTATAAAAAAGACAAGTTAAAAATGGGCAAAAGACTTGAAGAGGCATTTCTCCAAAGAAGATATGCAAATGGCCAGTTATCATGTGAAGAAATGCTCCTGTTCGGGTGGGAGGTGATAACTCATTGTGGTTTTGATTTGTATTTCCCTGAAGGACTTGAGTTTGATGTAGTCCCAGTTGTTTATTTTTACTTTCGCTGCCTGTGCTTGTGTGCTTTTCAACATTTTAAAAAAGAGGTAGTTTTATACATTTAAAGGAACTTTGTAGTCACTGTTGTAATCACATTCCCTTAAAAACAGAAAATCCAACATTCTATGTATACATTTCAGTGCTCCAAACATTCATTTTCATGTAGAGTTACTGCAAACACAGCAAGGCTCGGTTGAGCCCTGAAGTTCGAGGCCAACCTGGGCAACATAGTCATCTCTACAAAAAATACAAAAATTAGCTGGGCAGGGTGGCGCACACCTATAGTCCTAGCTGCTCAGGAGGCTGAGGCATAAGGATCATCTGAGCCCAGGAGGTCGAGGCTGTGGTGACCTGTGATCATGCCACTGCACTCCAGCCTGGGCAGCAGAGTAAGACCCTGCCATAAGAAAAAACAAAAGCAAACAGAATATGTACTATTAAGTAGCAGTAAGAAGAGAAAGCTGTCTATTTTCAGTTCTCATCTACAATTGTTTTTTAGGAGATGCTAAAAGTTTGAGAAAAGTCTAGACTTCTTATTTTTAGCATCATTTCTGGTGAATTTTCCTCCCTTATGTTTACATAGTGATGGTAGAACCATCTGGAAATGATAGAAATAGCTGTTTGTTTTGGTGGGTGGGAGAAGGCAGGAGAGTTACACCCTGTGCATTACTTCAGTTTCTCTAATTTAGTTTTGCTCTCTATAAATTGTAGAAGCCATATGAAAAGTTGTGTTTTGAAATCTTTGCCTGTACATTTGAAATATGAAGTTCATGAGCCTTGATTTGAATATAGCTATTTTTTTCCAACTACCCTTCTGGTAAATGCTTAAATGTTTAATGTTGCGTTGAAGGAAAGATTTTTTTCTTTAATATCTTTACATTTCAAATCTTCCTGGCCTGAGCATACCCATGAAAGCAAATGTTTCTAGTCATTAGTCAATATTTCCTGACAAAGAATGGAAGAGTCTCACATTCTCTTGAAAACCATGAAATCCTTGCACTAAAATATATTTTCCAGAGCCATTTCTAACCTCTTACATGTGAGAGAGCCTTGGCAGATCACATGGTATAGTGAAAAAAGGACTAGGGAATAGACAGGCCTGACTAGCTCTATGGCTTTGATGAATTTTTTCTGGGTCTCCTCTGTTTTGAAAGTGTGAGGTTGTCCTTGATGATCTCAAAAGCATTCCACCAGGTCCCTCTAAGAGTCTAGTTGAGATTCATCTTTTAGTGCCTGTTTGGAAATGTAGCATCTAATTGACCATCTTGTTCAGTACAGACTCAGTGTATTGGAAGATCATTGTATTTATCTGGGGACTGTTGAGGGTATTTTCTTTGTGACTGTCGCTCCCGAGGTAACAAAAGTGTCAGGGTTACTTTATTCACAAATGTCTAAATAATTTTCATAATTTGCTGTTCCTCTGCTACCACTCCTTATGAAAAACTGATAACACATTTAGGAAAGGGCACCTTTAAACAACCCTGAAGTCACGTGGCATGGAGGATGCCAGAAACCATTTTCTGACCTTCCTTTCTGGGCAACACCATGTTTCGTTCATTTCCTAAGAGTGACCAACATTGGGTTGCCACCACAAACAGGCTGAGCTTATTTGGATGCCAGAAGGGATTGTTATTTGACTATTCCCTATTATTTTGTAGGCTGATTTTCATAAGCATGACTAGGAAATCTTGGTAGTTCAACACATATACTTGCTCTGCTGACAGTCTCAGTAGATCCATCTCTTTACAGTAGGAACTTACTTTTCATCATTAGAACAGGAAGGAATTTAAAGGAGTGAGACCAAAGATACATTCTTAAGTGTGTTGACTTCTTGCTAGGATCCTGGTTAGGCAATTAATTGTAAAGACTGTGGTTCACATCTTACCCTGAAAATGCGTGGGGTTGTGGTTTGGGTTTATAGATACCTTCAGTAATGTCTGTAAAGAAATGGTTGCTCTTTCATCTGAGTCACTGATAGTCACTTCAGAAACTACTTTTGGAAACATTTATATGCAGAAGCTTATTCTTTTGCTCCAATGGTAAATATACATCCCACTTGCAGCCACTCATAAAGCCAGCTAGCACTGTAGGATGGGTGTTATAGGATGAGCAGTACTGGAAAGGACACTGAAAGTCATCTAGTGCAGGCCTCTGTCCCTACCATCTTATTTCACAACTGTTACTAGTTGTGGCTCAAGTAGAGGAATTGACTTTTTTTTTTTAGTTTGTGTCTCACTCTGTCACCCAAGTTGGGGTGCAGTGGCACAATCACAGCTGCAGCCTCGACCTCCTGGTCTTGGGTGATCCTGCACCTGGCTGAGTTTTTCTTTTTTTTTTTTTAATTTTTGTAGAGACAAGGTCTCATTATGTTGCCTAGGCTGGTCTTGAACTCCTGAGCTCAAGCAATCCCCTCGCCTACCCTCCCAAAATGCTGGGATTATAGGCATGAGTCACCGTGCCCTGCCTGGAAGTTACTTATGATTGCATGCAGCTCACTAATGGCACAGCTAAGTCTAGCCTAGCTCAAGGGTAACTTTGACAGTGGATTAAAGAACATGGCAAGGAGGTCTACAATTCAGTCTGGTAATTAGCCCTCTTTTTGTAGTCATGGTGCCAAGCCCTTCAGATGTTCTGGGTGTCTTTTCCGCTACCTCCGTTTCTGAGGAAGCAAGAATATGGAGTAGGGAATAGTTGGGAGGGGCCAGGAAGTGGGGACAGAGGCAAAACTGGGCCCATGAATGTTGAGATGGTCAACAGCCCTGAGAATATGACCGTGTCCTGGCCAGGGCTAGAACTTCCCCTATAGGGGAAGGGCACTAAAGCAGGCTATCTGCAGGCTTATGATGCAGAGTCACAAGATTCTCTGAGGTACAGTTTGGGAAAGCACATTCTTTTCTTTCGTATCAGGGTTCATATTCAAGTAATGTTTCCCATTGTCTGTTGGGCAGTTCCTCATCTGTTTTCTAGATGTATGGCCATGCTGGGGGGAGGGTTCAGTAATAGCCTTATCAGGATCATTTCTGATCTGCTTGAAAACTGACTAAAAAGGCTACAAATCCATGTATAAGAGTGGTTTAAAAAGTTTTAAAGATAGTGGAAAAACCCTGGAAAGTATTTGGAATAAAGTGCAATTATAACTATGCCACAGAAGAAACAGATTGTTTTGGGTCATGCCTATCCCCTCATTTAAAAAAAAAACAAAAAACTCAGCAGGTTGCCAGGCACTCCTTGGGAGCCAAAGAAATTGTGGTTTTGAGTTGCTCATGATTTCTAGAAACTTCATAAAGTTAATTCTGAAAGAACAGGGTGGAGACCAAGAAAGAAGCATGCTATTTTATGGTGCTTTTAGCAAAGATAAAGTATTTTCCTAGGCTTGGGGCAATCCAGCAGGGCCTGAGAGCTAAGCTCCACTCCAGCACCATGAAGCTGGAGGAAGGTGCAGAGGGCAGGATCTGTTGCAGGACATGACATACAGCTCCTTTCTCAGCCTAGCTACTACTTTTCCTCTTGCATTCAAGCCGCCAAATAGTTCCTGAGCTCCCAGTATATATGCAGCCACTGTTAAGTACTGTTCTCCCCTTTCTACTTGGTTTTCCTTGCAAGTCTGTCTTCATATTCACAAGACTGAACAGTGGCCTTCAGTCTTCATTAGCAGTTAATCTTGTCATTTAGCTCTTTTTCTATTTATTTATTTTTGTGAGTTGGAGTCTCAGTCTGTCACCCAGGCTGGTTTGCAGTGGCACTCTCATGGCCATGGCAGCTTCGACCTCTTTTTACTTTAGAAAACATCCCTTCATTCATTTGTTTAAAAACTTATGATCCTTTTGTTGGTTTCTGGATTAAAAAAAAAAACACCGCGGCAACACAGATAGAACAGGAGGACATTATGTTAAGTAAAACAGGCATAGAAAGACAAATTTCTCATGTTATTTCATATGTGGGAGCTAAAATTTTTTACTATTGAACTAATGTAGGTAGAGAGTAGAATGATGATTACTAGAGGCTGGGAAGGGTACCAGGGAGGGGGAGATAAAGTGGCGATGGTCAAAGGGCACAAAAATACAGTTAGAATGAGTAAGATCTAGTATTTAGATGCACAGTAGGGTAACTATAGTTAACAGTAACTTATTGTATATTTTATTTTATTTTATTTTATTTATTTTTTGAGTAGGAGTCTCACTCTGTCACCCAGGCTGGAGGGCAGTGGCACGCTCACGGCTACCGCAGCCTCAACCTGCTGGGCTCAGGCGATCTGTCTGCCTCAGCCTTCCAATTAGCTGGAACTACAGGCACACACCACCATGCCCGGCTAATTTTTTGATTTATTGTACAGATGAGGTCTTGCCAAGTTGCCCAGGCTGGTCTCGAACCCATGGGCTCAGGTAATCCTCTCACTTCGGCCTCCCAAAGTGCTGGGATTATAAGTGTGAGCCACCACACCCAGCCTATTGTATATTTTAAAATAACTAAAAGAGTGGAATTGGAGTGTTCCTAACACAAAGAAATGATAAATGCTTGAGATGATGGATTACCCCAGTTACCCTGATTTGGTCGTTACATATTGTATGTCTATATCAAAACATCACATATTCCTCATAAATATATACAACTGTTATGTACTCATAATAATTAAAATTTAAAAGATAATAATACTCTGAAGCAGTATGGAATCTTCTTCCCATTCTGTACGTCAAGGAGCAGGAGAACAGTATTATAACAGCAGGATTATACCAGTAATCCAAGGTAGATTTCTATTTGATTTGGGTGTTATTCCTTAACATATTCCCACAGCATAACTACCCCCTAAATGAAATTGTGTAAAGATTAATATCTACTACCTCAAGTGAGAGGTGGCCTAGAAAAACTTTGGGGACATAGAAAATCTATCTTGAGAATAAATTGAATGCGTGAGTCCTGGTCATAAACCTGCTACTAAGTAGTATGTGACCTGTCTCACTGAGCCACACATCCCTGTCCCCTTCCTGGATGATCGCTAAAGACTTCAACAGTTCTTACCTGATGAACTGGTGCGTAGTTTCTTATGGGTATTTGAAAATTATGCCAGGCAGTGATTTACGTTCTTCTTTCCTCACAGAGTGAAGGCAGCACAAACTGAGTTAGGACAGCAAATCCTGGCCGATTTTGAAGAAGCATTTCCTTCCCAGGGGACCAAGGTATTGTTTTGCATTTTCCCTTCAGTCTCTAGAGATTATCACCATTCTTGCCAGAATCATACTCACTACAGCTACCATTCGTTTATCATTCCAAAAGTGTTTGCTGGCAGTTGCAAATCTGTTTGCTGCAAGTTCAGGGTAATGAGATCATCTTTGATTTTAAATATCCCAAAGCATGTTAGTTCCTCATCTGTTTTCTTCCAGCATCAAAAAGTGAGGATTTGTTTTAGTTTAATTTAATGTATGTCAAACCTTATATCTTGTCTGCCCTGTAAGTTTCTGTTTTGTCATGGCTGTGTTAAAAAAAAAAAAAAAAAAAAAAAAAAAACTCTTAAAGCCGCAATGTTTTTTAGTATTGTTACATAACTTATTGGTTTTGGTTGGTGAAAAGACATCTGGGAGGAGTGTCCGTGGGCTTATGTAACTCTTCAAGTGACACAGTTAGGAGCCTCACTTTTCCCGATCGTAATCCTGCTCTTTGGAATTAATGCCCTTGAGCTCTCACTGGTAGCAGAACTATTTGTGTTGTGTCTGCAAAGCCCACAGTATTTCACTTGTGAGCTATTGGTTACATGTCTCATGTAACAATCTTTCCCTCACTTGGCTGTCAGTGTGCTTGGGTAACTGCTTTTAGCTCTGTCCTTCGAATTTTAGCAGATGTCATTTTAATGCTGCACATGTGTCAGGGAGGGGGGAACCCATGCAAGCTTTTTTCTCTCATATTTGAGCTATTTCAAGAGAAAGAATTGTTCAAAGCAGAAATGGACTGAAGCACACAGGAGCAAGGAGGCTTCCTCCCTGTGTGTTTGATGGGTGGAGACAAGGGATATACATTTATTTACTGAGCCAAGGAACGTTTCCTGAATCTGCTCTATAATTCAATAACTGGAAACATCTTAATCATTTTTTCTTTGTGCTCCATAAAAGAAACTTAGGAAATAGGTGGGAGTGGCTGCCACAGCTTTTGTAGATTACTTTCTATAGGAAATCTGCTCCTGATTTTAGAGTCTTCATATTTTGTGGCTGTCTGCTAGTAATCAGATATGTATTTATAAAGCACTTTCCTTGAGAACCTCATATTCCTTAGTCATCTGATATAACTGGGAGGTAGTTGATACTGGAAAGCCATTAGTCATATTTACTTCATGAGAAAAATGAAGGTCAAAGAAGTAAAACAGGATTGTGAAGCTATTCACTAACAGCAAGTGCTAGACTCTTCTTAGAACATAGTCTGTACTGTACTTGGTTGGCTTCCCATTCCAGTTTTAAGAAGTTTCAGAAAGGTGTGGATGAAGCCCATCTTTATTATTTAGGAGAAACTAACCATGACCTACTTTATATCTTTTTTCCCAGATCCCACCAGACAAATGAAGTTCTCTTTTGCTTCCCTTTTCTTTGGCTCGGTGACTTAATTTTTTTTTCTTGGTTTTCTTATTTTTAAAGGCCATAGACTTTTCTTAAAGGTCTTGTGTTACTATTTCTGTTTCACCAATGGAAATAAAATATTTCTAAGAATTATTATTATTATTATTATTATTATTATTATTGAGTTAAGGTCTCACTCTGTTGCCCGGGCTGGAATGCAATGGCATGATCATGACAATCACAGCTCATGGCAGCCTCAACCTCCTTGGCTTATATGATCCTTCCACCTCAGCATGCCCAATAGCTGGGACTATAGGTGTGTCTAAAATTAGCCTGGATAATTTTTTTTATTTTTTATAGAGACGAGATTTTGCTATGTTGCCCAGGCTGGTCTCTAACTCCTGGGTTCAAGCAGTCTGTCCACCTTGGCCTCCCAAAGTGCTGGGATTTTTCCTTTGAGAACCTCATATTCCTTTGTCATCTGATATAACTGGGAGGTAGTTGATATTGGAAGGCCATTAGTGAGCCACTGCGCCTGGCCTATTTTAAAAATTGCTCAGTATACCCTAGGAAATCCTATATAAATGAAGAAATATAAGCACATGAAGCCATAGGTTTTGGCCTCTGTGACTTCTCTATAAGGTCAAACACTGTTAAATAGTCGGTGTACTCGGTGGACCACATAACAGCTGCTCAGTCTGGAGCAAGTCAGCATTTTAACAACGTAGGTCTCAGGCAGCTTATGTGACACTTTTGAAACGCCTCAAAACCTCAGTTGAGATGGGTACAATTGGAAAGAATTGACAAAAAGTAAAATAAAATAAAGATTTGGAAGAACCCTACTCATCACCTAGTTAAAGACTATCATTTTTCAGGTGAAGTTGAGTAACTATGCCAAAGCTACGTGGCTTTGTAGCTAAGCCAAGAGTAGATTCCAAGTGTTCTTTTTACTATAGCCCACTTGGCCAACCACATTCATTTAGCGATTTACTATAAAGAATGTTTTAGCAAAACTTTGGTCATTGGATTGCCTTTGGTAATTACAAAAACCTTCCCATCGTGATGTGTCCGTATAGATCCCTGATACCCTTCCTCTGTTCTCAGGTCAAGAGGCCAGTACCACAATATTTTACCTTTGTCTGCCTATCTGGGTGGTTGACTGTCAGTGAAACAAGTCTGGTGGTTAAGAACCTGTTTAAATTTAGGTTTTAAGGGCTATCACACTTAGGCAGGAATTTAGCTCTTTTAGAACAGAATCCCAGAGGTTGTAATCAGGGAAAAGTGGCACATGTGGAGTGAGACTGGTGTTAATCCTGACTTTCAGACCTCTTCAACAGTCTCCTGTCATCAGAGGTTCATGTCATTTTGGCTTTTTAGGTCTCTTTCAATTTTAGTATTCAGAAAGTAAAGTTTGCTTTGATAATTGTTGGCCCTATTTTCCCTAATGTCTCATTGCTATTGGCTACTGTGAGACTGAGGAACAAGTAACTGATGTATTCATCCACAGCAGAAAGAATGAGCATCAAGGGAGTGGGAGTAATACTAACAATAAGAGAGATGCAAGAAGTAGCAGCTGTCAGAGGCCATGAGACTTAAAGGTTGTTTCTGGGTTTTGAACAAGTGCATGTTGTTTGTTTTACTAGAGGCCAGGAGGACCCAGCAATGTCTTACGAGATGCATGTCTGGTTGCTAATATTTTGGACCCCAGAATCAAACAGGAAATCATCAAAAAGTTTATCAAACAGCATCTGTCAGAGTATCTAGTACTTTTTCAAGAAAACCAAGATGTAAGTATTGACCAAATGCAATCAGATGTAACACTTGAATTTATTGAAAAGTTAATGCTGTCAAGCCTACTAATTTATACTGTATTAATATTACTATCTTATAGTACTATTGTTGAACTGTGAATCCTTGGGACTAACTTAATAGTTCGGTGGTTCTTCACCACTTTGAAGTCACTGGCCCTTTGGAGAAATTAATGAAAGCTATAGATCTCTTCCCAGAAAAATGCACCTATGCATAAAACTTTGCATACAGTTTCAGGAAATTTACAGGCCCCTGAAGCCCAATCATGGGCCCCAGGTTAAAAACCTTTGGATCAAGTAAAAAAGATAGCCTAGATTCTTTAAAATTATGAGAGCTGGGCGCAGTGGCTCACACCTATAATTCCAGCACTTTGGGAGGCCAAGTTGAGAGGATTGCCTGAGCCTTTGGATACAAGACCAGCCTGGGCAACTTGGGGAGACCTTATCTCTACAATAAATCCAAAAATTAGCCAGGCGGGTTGGTGCCTGCCTATAGTTCCAGCTACTTGGAAGGCTGAGCCCAGCGGGTTGAGGCTGCAGTGGCTGTGAGCACGCCACTGCACTCCAGCCTGGGCAACAGAGTGAGACTCCAACTCAAAAAAAAATCATGAGAAATGCTGAGGTTGGTTGTCTTTTTCTTGGTTCTGTGTTTTTGCTGTTTCCTTCAAGTGTCAATTCTACTTCTAAGCATGGGGACGGTTTTTGTTTATGAGGTTGCCTGGCTGGACAAAATTGACAGACGCTACGCCTGGATAAAACGCCAGCTTGTAGACTATGAGGAGAAATATGGCCGTATGTTTCCACGTGAGTGGTACATGACCGAGAGGATTGCAGTAGAATTTTGCCATGTGACAAGGTAGGTTCCAGCTCTCTACTGGTTCTGGTACCAGTTAATTGAATGTTTCAAAATCATTCCCCCAGTTTTTAGTGGTTCTATGTTGTCCTGTGGTTGGGTACCACTTCCAGACTCTACCAAATGATTCATCCCACTCTCATATCCAACTGTAGCCACTCCCTATGCTCCCTCTTTGCTCTAGGACTTGTCTTTGGTGTAGCTCTGCCTCAAAAAGCCTGCTTTCTCAACCATCTCAAGACTCATCAATCAGATTTACCTGCAGTAATTCATCATCCCCACATTTTCCCCTACATCTGTATCACATATACCAGTGTGCTCTGTATATATCCCTCATCATTTTGATTTTCTGACTAGATAGTTCCGTAGAGACATGGGTAGTATCTACTTTACTGACATGCCAGATACTGAGGGAATATTTGTTGAATGCATTTCTATCTCCAATACAATATTTGTAATCTCTAGATAGTTACTATTACTGGCATCTGAATGCTCTAAGCCCTTAAAAATTATTATTGTTATTGTTATTGTTGTTGTTTTTTTAGAGACAAGGTTCACCCTGTCACACAGGCTGGAGTGCAGTGGTGCCATGATAGCTCACTGTAACCTTAAACTCCTGGGCTCATGTGATCCTCCTGCCTCAGCTTCCCAAGTAGCTGGGACTACAGGCACATGCTACTATGCCCGGCTGATTATTATTTTTTTATTAGAGACAGGGTCTTGCTAATGTTATCCAGGCTGGTCTTGAACTCTTGGCCTCAAGTGATCTTCCTGCCTTGGCCTGCCAAAGTGCTGGGATTACAGACATGAGCCATTGCACCCAGCCTGAGTGTTCTAAAGACCTTCTCTCATTGGTCCTCTCTAAAGCAATCTTGAGTGTAGCCAAGGGGTAGATAGTCCCTTTGTATTGAAAAATTAAAGCCCAAGAAGGTTAGGCCAGTATATCATGACAAAACTAAAGTTAGAGCCAAACTTTTTTATTCTTTATTTGCAGCTATTCCACAACACTGTTGGTAACTGGTTTTTATTAGTTATATATTCCCTTCTAAGAGTACACATCTAACTCCAGGTTAATAATCGAGGAAGAAAAGGCTCGTATCTAAGCATAACTCAACCACCATAGCATAATTCATGGTGGTCTTTTTTTATTAAAATCATGGAAAGTACAGTCAAATTGCGTGCTTTAAACACATTGTGGGGGGAAATGTTTTAAGGGATATTGGCTTTTTTTTCTTGACAGACTTTATTTTTTAGAGCAGTTTTATGTTCACAGCAAAATTGAATGGAAGGTACAGAGATTTCCCATATGTCCCTGAGTCCACTCATGCGCACCGTCTCCTCATTATAAACATCCCCCACCAGAGTGATATATTTGTTATAATCAATGAACCTAAATTGATACCTTATCACCCAAAGCCCATAGTTTACATTAGAGTTCACTCTTGGTGTTTCCATTCATTCTTTGTGACTATCTTTTTTCTGTTTTGTTTTGTTTTTAAGAAATGGCGTCTTGCTCTGTTGCCCTGACTGGAGTGAAGTGACTATATGGAGTGTAGTGGTCACTATGCACTATAACCTTGAACTCCTAGGCTCAAGTGACTCTCCCGCCTCAGCCTCCAGAGTAGCTGAAACTTCAGGCACACCCTGTTCCATTCTATGTGGCTGTTGTTTTAAAAAGCACATTGGGCCAGGTGTAGTAACTCACACCTGTAATCCCAGTACTTTGGGAGGCCAAGGCGGGAGGATTGCTTGAGCCAAGGAGTTTGAGACCATCCTAGGCAACACAGTGAGACCTCATCGTTACAATAAGAAAAGATCAGCCAGGTATGGTGGCATGTGCCTGTAGTCCTAGCTACTGGAGTGGCTGATCGTCTGAGCCCAGGTCAAGACTGCGGTGAGCCCCTAATGTGCCACTGCACTCCAGCCTGGGTGACAGAGTGAGACCTTGACTCAAAAAAGAGAAGAAAAGAAAAGAAATACATTGGCTACTATAGATTTAGATAGGATTTTAGTATTGATTCAAGGTCAGTTGTGGTTATCACCTTCTAAATCCTCATTAGCAAAGAGAGAGTAAAATTCTTTTTAGCCTATAGTTCAGCAGACTTGATAACTAACTGAAAAATGAAGCCTGCAAGAGACTGGAAGTATACTAAAGCCAACAAGTATTTGTGAGCATCAGTACCTGCTATTGTTGTCTTAGCTAGTGGCAGTGCTGCTGCCAAGCTTTTATTGTTAGAATTTTGGCTGAAATCCTACAGATAAACCATTTTCAAATAAACTCAGTGGCTCTTTGTTTGCATTTGTCATTTATTTGTATGGGAAGATGATGATAGCTTGGTCCTGACCAAGAACTCACATGTCTCTGTTCCCCAACAACTTACATTCTGAAACAGAACACTTGAGCTGCACATAAGCTTCATGGCAGGGACCACGTGAGCATGTACATGTCACTTTTCACAGGGGGATTCCTGTCTGCCACGTATTTCTAGGGTTCTTGTCCTCTAGTTGAAGAGATGATTATTGCACTCTCAGGAAGAGCGAGGGCTTTGTAATGCAGTAATTAATGATCTGTGAAACTATACGGGATATATATATTTTAGTAAGATACTAAATAATGCTTCATATGTATTATTAACTAATTATTGAAAGGTTTAGAGATGTAAGCGTAGTAGAAGCTATATAAACAAATTAGCATCCATAATCCTTGAGTTTTTTTGACAGCAGATAATTTCACCTTAAAATTTTTATTTTAGAACATGTATTCCCCAGGTATTAGTCCAAGCTGGTAATAAACCACATATTTGTTTTCTGAATATAATTTGTTTTTTGAAATGACCACATATTTGTTTTCTGAATATAAGCCAAAGCCATTTACTTTGTCATATTGTGAATGAATGATCAGTTTATTTGACAATATTCTCACCTCTTTGTTTTGAAGGACAGAACTTGCCAAGATTATGCGTACTAGAGCTAAAGAAATTGAGGTGAAATTGCTTCTTTTTGCTATTCAGAGAACAACTAACTTTGAGGGATTTCTTGCAAAACGCTTCTCTGGCTGCACCCTGACAGATGGAACCCTGGTAAGACCTTCCCGGAAAGGCTGAAACCAGAAGTCAATGGACTGGGTGGTTGGGCTTCACTTAGTGTTTTGCTGTAGGGTGATTCTGACAATTGATTTAAGTGCTTAATCCTCCATTCCAAGGATTCCGCTGAATTAATGTGAAAGTGCTGATACTTTATTATTGTTTGTTATGCAGTCCTGTCATCATTTTATCTAAGTAGTGATCCCATTTTACAGACTAGTAATTTTGTGAGACATAGAGGCCTCACTTACTTGGTCACAAGTATCTTATTACTTTATCAACTATGGAATGTTATTACAGTTCGGATATGATTTTAGTTTAGGATTTGCCTTTTAACATCTCTGGTGAGCAAATTAGGCCTGTGTGTCTCTCTAGAAACCTCAAAGCCAAGTGTACAGGACTGTGCATCTTCTTTGGAAAGTTGGGCTATAGTATTGCTGATGAAAAACATTTTGTCTCCGGGTAGTCAAAGACCAGGTACAAAGTGTTCCTCAGAAAGGCTCTTCTTTTTGGAGGCCTAGGCTCCCTGTTAACACACAGTGTGCTTTCTCTGTATTTCCTATCCATGGAGAAATCAAACATTTATGTTTTATAGTAATTTCTGTTTATATCATTACATATGCATAGGCTTTGAGCTCCTTAAATGCAGGAATCAGAGATGTGGCTGACTCATTTCTGTTCCCTACTCATGCAGAGAATACACAGGACTCATGCAGACAGGCAGAAATGGAGAGAGAAAGGAGAAAGAAGGGAGGGAAGAAGAAATCCAAGTTGACAGAATCATACCTTTTAAATCTTTGTTAAAACTGGAGATATATATATATATGTATTATGTATATCTACATATATATGTATTATTAACTAATTATTGAAAGGTTTAGAGATGTAAGCATAGTAGTAGCTATGTAAACAGAGGAGAAAGAAGGGAGGGAAGAAGAAATCCCAGTTTACATTTTTTGGGATCAGGATCTCACTCTGTTGCCCAGGCTGAAATACAGTAGCAGCGATCACGGCTTATCACAGCCTTGACTTCCTGGGTTCAGGTGATCCTCCCGTCTCAGCTTCCCAAGTAGCTGAGACTGAAGGTACATGCCACCATGCCCAGCTAATTTTTTTATATTTTGTGGAGATGAAGTCTCACTATGTTGCCCAGGCTGGTCTCGAATTCCTCGGCTCAAGCAATCCTCCTGCCTGGATCTTCCAAAGTGTTGGAATTACAGGGGTGAACCACCCCAATGACCTGAATTTTTTTTCTTTTAACTATTGGTAACAATAGAGAAACAATATGATTTAGTAGCAAAATCCTGGGACCAGCAGTCAAGACAGAAGACTTGTGGTCTAGTCTTGATTCTGCTGTAACTTAGTGATTTGCTTTCTCTGTTAATGAGAATAGACTATCTCTTAGTAACAGAGTACCAGGGAGAATAAACAAGGTATAAAACCCAGAAGCCATAAAGAAAAGTACTGAAAGGTTTGACAACATAAAAAGAAAACAAATTCTGTTTGGAAAAAGAAACCATTAACATATTAAGGAATAAAAAACATATTTTAAGCTATATAACACAACCAATTAGTATGTAGCACATATGAAGAAATAATAAAAACCAATAAGAAAAAGACAAGTAACCCATTAGAAAAATGAATTTAAAAATATATATATATATAAATATTTAAAAAAAGAAAAATGAGTACAGGGTCAAACAGACAATTAATTGAAGAAATTCCATGTAAATTTAAATGTACATGTCCCGTGAAGCAATAATTTCACATCTAAACAAATAGTCTTCAAAAAAAATATGTATATATAGAGAAAGATGTACAAAGAAAGAGGTGAATTGCAGCCTGAAAGGCAAAAGAATGGCACATTTCTATAATGTCCATCACTAAAGAATGGTTACATAAATCATGGTACATCTATACTGCAGAATACTATACAGCAGTTTAAAAGTGTTAGAATGGAGGATGGATTTTAGATGTGCTAACATGGAAAAAAAGTCCTCTCAGATACATTGTTAAGTGCAAAAGTGAAGTTCCAACCCAGTACATATGGTATGATTCCATTTATGTAAAAAGCAAAAAGCATGACTATGTGAAAGGAAAAGTTCTGAAAACAGAAAGAGTAGATGTCTCTGGGGAAGGAAGTTAGTTGAGAGTGGGTAGAGAAACAAAGAAATGATTTTTTTCCTTTTACTCTGGTGTTTTGTTTGAAATTTTCTTATACAAACGCATTTACATACTTTTTGTGTACTTCGATAAAGTCATTTTTCAATTTTCTAAAAATGAGGGAGACACACTAAATCAGTGATTTCCAAACCCTTTCTTCTAACAAAATGTAATGTGGAATCTGAGCACAACAATAGCTAGCATTTTTTTGAACATTCACTGGGTGTCCCACACTGTGCTAGGTGCCTTTACCTGCAGTTAGTCACTTTGCTTCACCAGCTGGAGGAGATTGATGCTGTTCTCATTTGAAATGTATCCAAGTCACAGAACTAATAAGTAAAAACATAAAACTGAGCTACTTTGATTGAAGCAGGGGAGTCAGGGTGGTCTTGAAGTCCCACTCGTTCACCCTCACCTCTGTGACCTTTTCTGGCTCCCCCACTTCTGGTACTAACATCCTGGGACTTTAGTGGAATTCCCGCTTTGTCCTACAAGACCTGCCAAGACCTGCCCCTCAGCGTACTGGACTACAGAGTTGTGGTGGCAGCAGCTCAGTTTCAAGACAAGACTACAAAGGCCCTGCCCTTCTTGGGCTCACTAATAACTTTAATAAAATAAAATGCAACTAGAACCATAAAACACTCTTTTTGTACTTGGCAAATAAAAAAATATATACTCCTCTCCTTGCTAACTTAAGTTCAAAAGGTCTTTTTAGAACAGGGGGAAAATATAGGCTACAAAATGGGTGAAAATGCCCTTAAAGAAAATGCAAATCAGAAAAGGAAATAGTGAACAGAAATGCTATTGAAGGAAGCATGTCTCTTCTGAGAAGTATGAGTACCGCCCTAGTTTCTTTTCTTTTCTTTTCTTTTTTTGAGTTGTGGTCTAACTCTGTCACCCAGGCTAGAGTTCAGTGGCACATCATGGCTATTGCACCCTCAATCTGCTGGGCTCAGGTGATCCTTCCGCCTCAGCCTCCCTAGTAGCTGGGACTACAGGCATGCACCACCCTGCCCTGCTAATTTATTTATTTTATTGCAGAGATGAGGTCTTGCCATGTTACCCAGGCAGTCTTCTCACCTCGGCCTCCCAAAGTACTGGGATTATAGGTATGAGCTACCACACCTGGCCCATCCTGGATTCTTTCTACTGGCTCTCTTCTTTGTCCTACCCAAGCCATGCTTTCGGCCTAGTTTCAACCAGAGACGTATGCAGCTCTGGGTTCAACCCTGCAGAGATCTGCTTGGGGACAAGCAGGAAGTTTAAGCATCGAGCACAGTCAAGCCCTGGGAGAAGCACCCTGAGCTCCCATGACCTCTGGCTGGGCAGGATTGGTAGAACATAAGGACAGGCTCTGTGAGCCAGTAATCCAGCTAACCAGATGGGAAATAAGTCCTAGCAAAGGATGCTTGAACATTAGTGCCAAACACCTCTTTTCAGTCATTCTTCACCTCCTTTGCCTGGACCATACTTCCTGGTCCTTTTTGGTTTACATTTAGGGAACTAGAGGATCACAGGGGAACAAATGGTCCTGTTGTGTCTGATGACCAGGGTAGCCTGTGAATGTGGGTCTGTCCGAGGATACTCTGGAGTTCTTACCTCTGCAAGGAAATCCCCCAAAAGTCAAAAGTACTAGCATAGCTAAGTCAAGGAAGGCCCTCTGGATAGGCTGAGGCTGCTGAACAGGGTAACAAGGTAGAACACCATGAAAAACTGACAGGAGCTCTGCTTAAGTTTGCAAAGACAAAGCTTTTTGGTAGAAAACAGGTACAGGACTGTCAAAGTGGCAGTTGGCTGTCAGCCACCTTCTATCCCAGGAAGGACAGGGCTGGAGGTACTTGTTTCTTGGGACAGCACAGCCCTTCTCTGCCTTAATGCAGTCCCAGGCCAAGCTCCTGAACTGAAGCCTTTTTATCTCCTGACATTGCTGTGTTCTGTGGTGGTGGTCAGTGGTCAGCTAGGAACACTTGAGTCTTTTTCCCCATTCTCTTTCTTTTTAGTCTTTCATGTTTGAAATTTTGGGGCTGAACTGGTTTGTAAATCGTTCCTTTAATTGTTCAGTTGTTGCTTTCTTCTGTCAAGTTGGCAGGGAATTTCAGATTATAAATCCTTGGCCAGAAAATCCTGCTGAATAACTTGAGCTCTTTATTTACCTACCTACTTGGTCAGCTGTCTCCTTTGCAGCCTTCTCCAATTCATTCAACTTCTTTAATTCAGTTTCTTCTCTCAGACCATTCTCTGTACCAGTTATCATGTCCTGGCAACCATTCTGCATTCCAAATCCTGACAATGGCTGCCCAATGCCATCAAGGATTTTCCCTTAAAGATGAGTTTCTAGAAAGGCAACAGAACCCTTATGGCCACTTTACCAAGGCATGTCAGATCTTGAAGAATCGGTTCACTGCACCTCTGCCATGGGGAGATGCAAAGGTTCACACTGTAGGTGACGTTCACATTGAGCCTGGTCCCTGCCATCATGTGGCTCTGGGCCAAGTGGGGCTTTCTTTACTGTTATTCTGCAGCCCGCAGTGGTAGGGACCCTGGTGAACTTGTCATGACTACTGGCTGTGCTCCCAAAAAAAAAGCACTGGGAAGAGGCCAGTTTGGAGCAGGCCAGGGTTCCAGCGGGCCTGACTCCCAGTCTAGTGTGGGGCATCCTACCTGGAGAGTTGCTGCTTCCTGGTCCCTTGCCACCTCCCCATGCTGCTTTGCTTCCAGGATATGCTTTTTTGAAATTCGTTTTGACCACCATGTTGTTTCAGGGTATCAGAATAAAATATGAAGTGAACCAAGGTATATCTTGGTACCCTTTAATATATGCCAAATCTTATAGAAAGTGAGTGAATTCCTTGGAAAGGTATCCTGGAGCAGATAAGTCACCCTAGAAGCCACATCCTCCCTTGCTGCTCCTCCCTAGGCTTCACCACCTTCTTCACTGTATCATTCAGAACCTTTCAAGTTCTTGGAGGCTGACAGTGAAACAATGAGGATGCTCTTGGGAGTGTGACTAGCTCTCCAGGAAGATCTGCCACAGCTCACCTCCTCTTGGCTGGTCAGTGGGTGCATTATCTTTTACTTTTTTTCGAGAAGTGCACTTTGACATCTGATAGAACTTTAGACTGAAAGAGCCTGGCTGGGCACGGTGGCTCACGCCTAAAATCCCAGCACTTTGGGAGGTGGAAGTGAGAGGATTGCCTGAGCCCATGGGTTTGAGACCAGCCTGGGCAACTTGGCAAGACCTCATCTCTGTGGTAAATCAAAAAATTAGCTGAGCGTGGTGGCGCGTGCCTGTAGTTCTAGCAGGTCGGGGCTGCAGTGGCTGTGAGCGTGCCACTGCACTCCAGCCTGGGCGACAGAGTGAGACTGTGACTCAAAAAAAAAAAAAGAAAGAAAAAACAAAAGAGCCTGAAGGCCAGGATTTGTTTTGTTTTTACTGGACTAGCCCTCACAAGTTTTACAGTGTACTGTGCTGTAACTGTTACTTGAGGAAGTGAGCTGCCAATGCTTTTTCCAGTTGCTTCTGCTTCTGACCCTTTATTCAAGATAGTCTGTAAATTAAAGTGCCTTAAAATTTAAAGCAAATGACTGGATATGATGTAACTATATCCATTTGCATTATTAGCTACTTGATGATTTGATTCAAGGTGAACTAATTATATTCAGCCTTCTGCTGAAAACATGGTAGATCAGATTAGGTTTTTATAACTGTCTTACCAGTTGGAGGGTTTTTTTCTTTAATAAAATAAGCAATTTTTTCCATTTCATACAGTTGGATACCCCTTCCTCTTGGCCATTGTATAAGTTGTCTTTCTAAGTGGAACTGTCCTTTGGGTTATAAGGGTCATTTTAACATATATGCATTCTTACCTGGTTTTTAGAATTACATTATAAATATACAAACTGTAGGTATAATTTTCAACCAAACAGTCTGAGAATAAGACCTTTAACAAAAGACTCAGTACTTACGAAATCCCACATAGAACGTCTCACCCTACACCCCAGGCTTCTAGCAACAACACTTGCGTTAGGGAGACTATGTGTGAGTGGGTACATATGTATGAGAGGGTTTCCCATTTCTGCCCAAGGACTTCTGTCTTCAATATTAATGTAAATGTCCAGAATAGACATCCATAAAGGCAAAAAGTAGATTAGTATTTGCCTAGGGCTGGGAGAAGAAGATAACTGAAAGGTACTGTTAAGGGGAGATTTCTTTTTGGGGTGATAGAAATGTCGTAGAGTTGGACAGTTGGAATAGTGACATAACCTTGTGAGTATACTAAAAACCACTGAGTTACTGAGCATTTTAAATGAGTTTCCTGTGAAATTTTGCTGTTTTAATTATGTCTCAGTTTAAAAACTAGCACAAGCAGAGAAAAGTGTGTGAAGTACAATTTTGATGCTATAAAGTATACAGAAAGAAATCACAGCTGGGCTCGGTGGCTCAGCCTGTAATCCCAGCGCTTTGGGAGACTGAGGTGAGTGGATTGCCTGAGCCTGCCCAGGCAACTTGGTGAGAACTCATCTCTACAATAAATCAAAAATTAGCCAGGCGTGGTAGCACACACCTGTAGTTCCGGCTACTTGGATGGCTGAGGCGGAAGGATTGCCGGAGCCCAACAGGTCAAGGCTGCAGTGGCCGGGAGCAGCCACTGCACTCCAGTCTGCGTGACAGAGTGAGACTCCAACTCAAAAAAAAAAAAAAAGAACACACCAAAATCCTCTTACCTTCCCTTACCTGATGAGTTCCCTTCAGTGTTTGGAAACACTTCATAACTGCTTCATTGATACTAAAAGAATATATTCTTTCATTTGAATAACACTCTAAGAGAAGATAAACTTTTATTTGTTTCTGAGAAGAGAGTAACACATAGTCAAGATAGAAAATTTAGAAATTATAAGTAAGAATGGATAAACAGTTAAAAAACAAAAAAGCTGGCCGGGCACGGAGGCTCATGCCTATAATCCCAGCACTTCTTCACCTCGGGAGGCCAAGGTGAGAGGATTGCCTAAGCCCACGGGTTTGAGACCAGCCCACGCAACTTGGTGAGACCTCATCTCTACAGTAATTAAAAAAATTTAGCCAGGCGTGGTGGCACACATCTGTAGTTCCAGCTACTTGGAAGGCTGAGGCGGAAGGGTCACCTGAGCCCAGCAGATCAAGGCTGCAGTAGCCATGAGCATGCCACTGCACTCCAACCTGGGTGACAGATTGAGATCCCAACTCAAAAAAAAAAAAAGTCATAGGAATCAGAGGATATTGGTGTGTTCTTTCTGTGTATTTTACACTATCAGAATTGTACTTTACATACATTTTTTCCTCTGCTTATTCTGTTTTTAAATTGAGATATAATTAAAATAGCAAAAATTCACAGGAAATTCATTTAAAATGTACAATAACTCAGTGGTTTTTAGTATATTCACAAGGTTATGCCACTATTCCAACTGTCCAACTCTAGGACATTTCTATCACCCCAAAAGTAAATTCTCCCTTGCAATACCTTTCAGTTCTCTTCTTCTCCCAGCCCTGGGCAAATACTAATCTACTTTTTGCCTTTATGTATGTCTATTCTGGACATTTTACATGGAATCATATAATATGTGGTTTCTTGTGCCTGGTTTCCTTCACTTTGGACTATATTTTCCTTTTTTTTTTTTTTTTGAGTTGGAGTTTCACCCAGTCGCCCAGACTAGAGTGCAGTGGCCGCTCCTGGCCACCACAGCCACGACCTGCTGGGCTCCGGCGATCCTTCTGCCTCAGCCTTCCAAGTACCTGGAACTACAGGCACGCACTACCACACCTGGCTAATTTTTAAAAATTTATTGTAGAGACGAGGTCTCACCAAATTACCCGGGCTGGTCTCAAACCCGCAGGCTCAGGCAGTCCATTCGCTGTGGCCTCCCAAAGTGCTAGGATTACAGGCTGAGCCACTGAGCCCAGCCCTGCTTTTCATATGTCATATTTTAAGTGCTTTCTCAATCACTACGTAAGATTTCATTATATACAATATTCCACAATTTCACTAATTATTATTTCTCATTGGACCCTTAGTCATTTTTTCCATCTATATAAATAAGGCTATACGAACAAAAATTTGTCTATGAATTTTGTTCATTTTTGAGGTTACTTTCATATGATACTAGTAGAATTGTAGGGTCAGAGATGTGAGCCTTTTCAGAGTCCAGAGTGCTAACCATTACGACTGTGGACAAGTATGAGCGTTTTTTTTTTTTTTTTAGTCGAAGTATCACTCTATCGCCCAGGCTGGAGTGCAGTGGCACGCCACTTACAGCCAACGCAGCCTCGACCTGCTGGGTTCAGGCAGTCCTTGTGCCTCAGCCTTTCAAGTAGCTGGTACTATAGGCATGTGTCATGTGTCACCACACCTGGCTAATTTTTTGATTTATTGTAGAGATGAGGTCTTGCCAAGTTGTCTAGGCTAGTCTCGAACCTGTGGGCTCAGGCAGTCCTCTCACTCTGGCCTCCCAAAGTGCTAGGATTATAGGCATGAGCAGCCGTACCTAGCAGTATGAGCATTTTTAAGTTTCAAATAGCCTCCCTTTTAAACAGCTTTCTGGATTCCTTTATTTTTGCTTTTGAAAAAATTTTTATTAACCTTATTGACACCTTGATATCATGCTTTCTGAATTCCTATCGGTTCTTTTCAGTGCAACAGCTTGATCTCTTACTGCACTGAGGCTTGGTGTTAGTGATGATATATTAAGATTCAGAAGAGGTAGTCACTCACAGTGTTACTACGCTTATGCCTGGTATAAAGGTGTTACTCTGCCAAATAAAAAAATAAAGTAGTCTAAATTTATTTTATATTTTTTTAAGACAGAATCTCACTCTGTCACCCAGGTTGAAGTGCAGTGGTACGATCATAGCTCACTGTAGCCTCAAACTCCTGGGCTTAGGTGACTCTCCTGCCTCAGTCTCCCGAGTAGCCGAGACTATAGGTCATACACCACCATGCCTGGCTAATTTTTTAAAAAATTCAGTTAAATTAAATTTAATTTAAACTTTTTTTTTAAAGTTTCCACTCCCAGGTATATACCCAAGAGAACTGAAAACATATGTTCATATAAAAACTTTCACAAATGTACATAGCAGTACTATTCACCATAGCCAAAAAGTAGAAACATCCCAAATGTGCATAAATGGACAAATGGATAAACAAAATGTAGTATATCCATAGAATGAAATACTATTCAGTCATAAAAGCAGATGAAGAACTGACACATATTACAACAGAGATGAATCTTGATCACACTATGCTAAGGGAAAGAAACCAGACACAAAAGGTCACACATGATATGACTGAGCTGGAGTAAAGCATCTCATTTAAATGAGAGGTCCAAAATAGGCAAATTCATAGAGACAGAAAGAATTGGAAGGAAGATTGGGAAGTGACAGCTAATAAGTATAGGTTTCTTTTTAGAATGAAAAATGATCTGGAATTAGATAGTGATGATGGTTGTACAACCTTGGGAATATACTAAAACTCACTGAATTGAAAATAACTTTTAAATAGTGAGTTTATGTTATATGAATTACATTGAAATTTTTTTTTTTTGGATTGGAGTCTCTCACCCTGTTGCCTAGGCTGGAGTGCAGTAGCACACTCACGGCCACTGCAGCCTCAAACTCCTGGGTTCAAGCAATCCTTCCTCCTCAGCCTCCCAAGTATCTGGGGCTACAGATGCGTGCCATTACTTAGCTGATATTCTTTTCTTTTCTTTTTTTTTGTAGAGATGGGATCTTGCTATGTTACCCAGGCTGGTTTTGAACTCCTGGTCTGTGAATGTTGGGATTACAGGCGTGAGCCACTGTGCCCGGCTCTGTTTGATTTTTAACAAACATGTAGTGCTTTTTTTTTTTTTTTGTAAGTAGGATTTTTAACTAAGATTATTTATAAATAAACCCCACTCCAGTCTGAGTGACGGAGCAAGACCTTGTCTCTAAAAAAAATACACACAAAAAAACCCTCTAACAGAATTTTTTTTTAAATTCTGAAAGAGCTCTTCTTTTTCAGCTACTCCAGATCCCATTCCCCAGAGGTATCCCACTGTTTAATAGTTAGGGATTTTTTTTTTTTTTTTTTTTGGCTCTTACAAGCATGTATGTACACACATTCACAGGCTTTTTGTTTTATGTACAGAAAATAGAAAATGTTGCCTGTGTTTCTGAAGAGGATTTTGTTGAGGGCTTCTCATCTAACCAGCATTTTCACAAAGATTTTTCAATGTTCCTCTTTGTGCAGAGTTTTGGAAAAAGATGAGCTATTGAGTCAGACAGGTGCTGTAGGAGAAAGAAACTATACACATAACTGTCACAGTATAAGAAATGAACATTGTGGTAGCAAATGAATGATCCCAATAATAGTAAACACCAGGTGTGCATAGCCCTGTGCTTGCCATCTTGACTATCAGCTAAAGCCCCTAGGCCATCTCTTTAAGAACAAATTAGAAATTGGGCTGGAGCAAAGCATTTATGGAATGAGAAATGCAGAAATTGTGGAACTTTCATCTCATAACTGAAAGTTTTCTCCTCCAGGAAAACGAAAAAAGTTTGTCTTAAATTTCAGAGTTTCTTCTTTGATAATTTTATATGTCCAGCCAGGGCCTCAAAAAGGGATTTGTGCAGGCAGACTCAGATATGGATATGCTACTGACTATAAAGCCAGACTCTGTCTTCCTAGCAGTAAATTAGATGGCCTGACTGTCCAGTGGCCCTTATTGTTGTGGAGGTGCTGGAAATCCCATGTGATTTCATCATTAGGAATTTCTATATGAGGAATTAATTTTGCCTTCCTGTAGTGACTGGAAATCAACTTTCATCACAGCAAAGAGAATTAATTCTTTTAAAATGGAAAAGTCATTTACTTCTTGGCAAATTTTTGGCTTTATTTAGCAACCCAAGAATTCATGGAATATGTCATTTGAGTTAAAAAGCTAACCCAAACTTGTAATTCTCTATGGTCTGTGACAGCTGCAAAGCAGGACTGAGAAGTGTGATCTGGTTGACTCTGACAACAGGGGTCTTGTACAGAAGGCTGCGTTGTGCTAGTGACTGTTCCCTGCAAAGACTTGTTCTTTTTTCAAAGCAAATTAATCTGAGCAGTAACATAGCCCTCTAGATAGCAGGAGTGTATATCCACACCTCAGGGTTTTGTAACATAATGTTGCCAGCAGGGTGGTGGATGGCATGTGCAGTACTTTGAGGGCTTTGTTGTAGACGAGGGCAGAAGGGAGCAGTTCTGTGTGCACTTGTAAGTTGATGGGCCCATTGCTTCCATTTCCCGGAGAGATCTCAAAGAAACAAACAGTAGGGATAGGATTCTACTTGTGGTGATTAAAAGGAATTCTTTTTGCAAGACTTTTAGCCTTGTGTCCCACTTCTTTCCCTTCTGGGAGTTGCTTCATTAAGAGAAGCACAACAATAGTCTGCCTTATTCAGTTGCTTTCAGCATTAAATACTGCTGAAAGCTCCCACTTACTGAGCTTTTCCCTGTGTGCCACACAGTGTGTTAAGCTGCATTGCTTAATGACAGGGATACATCCTGAAATATGTGTTATTAGGCAGTTTTATCATAGTGCAGACATCACAGAGTATACTTACACAAATCTAGATGGTGCAGACTATTCCATGATACAGCTCAATTATAGTCTCATGGGACCATTGCCATACATGCAGTCCGCCACTGACCAAAATGTTACTATGTGGTGCGTGACTGTCTGTATATCTTGTGCTCAATATACATTTCCTCATTTAATCCTCATGACAGCTCTATGAGGCAGGTATTAATATCCCTTCACATTGCAGAAAAGAGAACTGGGACTTGGAGGTGTTAAGCAACATACCCAGTAGTAGAACCAGGACTCAAAACCATGCTTGTCAGATCCAGAGTCTGTGCCCTCACCATCATATGAGAGTCCTCATCTTGGTTAAGGACAATACCAGCCACGCAGTTGCTCAGGCTAAAAAGTGAGTGATCCTTGACTCCTTTCTTGACTTCACCTCACTTCCACTCTTTTGGTTCTATCCCCTAAATATGTCCCAAATCTGGGTATTTTTCTTACCAGCTTAGTTCAGTTTCCCATCAGCCCTTGCCCGAAACACTGTAGCAGCATCTTAAATTGGTCTTTTTGCTTTCATTATAGTCCATTCTCCCACAGCAGTGGTTGACATTTTAAAAATCCGAATTAGATCATACCACTTCCCTGTTTAAAGTACCCCATGGCTACCCAATTGCAGTGAGAGGAAAATCTGCCCTTGCCACGGCCCACAACAGGCTCTGTGATTGGGCTTCTGCTACCTCTCTTACCTCATGCCTGTGTCCTCCTTTGTATCCCTCAGACTCACCAAGCTCTTTCCAGCCTTTGCACCGGGTCACCCTGCTGAGAGTACCCTTACCCAGATTCTTCCTGACTAGCTCCTTCTTGTTTTCAACTATCACCTCCGCAGAGAAACCTTTTCTGATGACCCTGTATTAGAAGCACTTCCCCACCCTCATGCCAGCCCACCCCGTTCCTAGATTCTTTTCATCACAGTGCCTCCCTCCCTGTCTGTCTCACTCAGTGCATAGAAGAGGTCTTGGAACAGAGTAGATGCTGAGTACATAATTGTTGAACGAATGACAAATTTATGCTATTTCCTGTGCCTAGATATTCTTGCTTAAACACTATTTCCTTAGAGAAGTTTTCTGTGACCCTCTGTTGCATGCTTTGTAGCAACTGCTCCCTTTCCTTCTTGGCCTTTATCCATGTTTGTGTCATTATTTGATTAAAGCCTGTTTCCCCAGCAGACTCTAATCTCCTTGAGGGCAGAGGATAATCTGTCTTGCTCACTGTTTGACTCGTAGTGCCCAGCACATTCATTTGTTGAGTGATGAATGGAGCAATGAACTGCCTTTGCTGTACTAACGTGGTCCACACTTGGAATGTGTGTGCCACAGATGAATGAGCCAATAGCTCCTTCGTGTTCATGACTCCCCTTGGTCATTTCATCAGTGTGTCAGGAGGGACTGACTATGGGTACAGGAAAGACACCTTGGGACTTCTAGCCCAGTAACACTAAACAAAAAAACCCATGCTTTTACTACCTCAGATGTTGCTCTGCTTATTCAGTTCTGCCTTTTATGTTTTACTTCTTGCTGCTTTATTTATTCACTTGACACTCTACACCAGGGAGAGTAGAGCCCAACAACACCCTCAATCCACTTCACTGGCATTTACTTTTTGCCATGATTTCCAATAACACATTATAATTGTGAGATGTTATTGTTAGCCCTGGAAGACTTAGCAATAAATGAGGAACATTTAGCTCAAAAATTCAAATCCTGTTTCTATCACTGAATGATTGCGCAGAAAACTTTTTTTTTTAATTTGTTTTTATTTTTTATAATGCTGAAGTCTCAGTATCTTGCCCAGGCTGGTCTTGAACTCTTGACCTCAAGCAGTACTCCCACCTCAGGCTTCCAAAGTGCTGAGATTACAGGCGTGAGCCATGCGCCTGGCCTGAACAAAGCTTTTGACTTTAGTTAACTGACTTGCTTTTCATATCTACAAAGGACCAAAAGACTTAGAATCATAGTGACCCAGCTTAACAGCATGATCCCAAAACCCAGATGAAGCCAGTGGAATCAGGAATCTAATTTTATTAGCTAATTTAATTTTTTATTATTGTTGAAAATTATGCTCGGAAGATTCTCTTTCTTACTATTCCCATCTCCCTAAAATACCAGCAACCCTTAAGAGATGACTAAAGCTTAGAAATATTGCTTTCTAAAAATAGCTCTAAGTTTGTAGAGTTTTTTTGTTTCTCATATCAAGCGTAGATGTTAAAGTTTGGAGTGTGCAAATTTGAAGTGCTTGTCTGGTTGTTAGGCCATATTGTTCCTCACCAGGATGTCACAAAAATCATTGTCTTCTTAATGATTACCTTGAGCAAATGCAGTCATCACATGGCATTCTCATGTGCAAAGGCTATATTTATCTACATAAATAGCATCCAAGTGTTTTGGCCAAGAATTAAGTAGTTGAAATGACTGTCAGCAGGATTGCCATAAAGCCAAAACCAGACCCAGGTGTGGTTTTTGGTTTTTGTGTCTAAGTTTTGTTTTTGGTTTTTTATTTGTAATAACTTCAGATGATGTCCTGGCATTTGGCAAAGTCATTCACACTATCATCCATCTGCTGCCCCTCTTGGCTTAGGGATTAGTTCAGGTTGATCCTCTGGTATTAGCTAAAATATCACAAATACTTTTAGAAACTCCCTCTCTACTTGTCTCCAGAGAGCCATCCCTTGCCCCATTCCCTCATCCCCAGCACCAACCAACCCCTTTTATCCTGCTTATCTACTTGGCTTCTTTTCTGCTAAAACTCCCAGCTTCCAGGCATAAACAACAACTCTAGGTCAAAATAGTAAAAAATAACATTAAAAAAAAAATTCCGGAGAGCTGTCTCAATTCTGTAGTGGCACTGAAATTAACATCATCGGTGATCCTTATATGTATCATGCGCTTATTCTAGAATTTCATACACTTTATCACATTTGATCCTTCAAATAGTCCTGTGACTACATCCTCATTCAGCAGATGAAGCTACTCTGACTCAGAGAAGCTGGATGCTTTGGCCAGTGTAGCATGGATGGAGCTAAAACCCATGTCTCCTGCCTCCCACTTTCCCACTGGCCTGTGATCCCAATCAATGATATGTTTTGAAATAGTGGTCATATTTGGGAGCTGGGAAGTAATTTTTCTCAAGAAGTTTTCTGTTGTGGCTGTTGCAATGGGACATATTTTGGAAGAGATTTCTGTCTGTAATCTAGAACACATGAGATTAGCTTTGTAGTTTGTTCTTACCCATCTGGCATCACTTATATGTACTGAGGACCTACTACATTGCCAGTCACCAGAGATAGCATGGGGAGCAAGACAGACTTAATCTCTGCCATTATGGAGTCTAGAGGGCAGAAAACAAATAAATGGACAATTGCAGTATTTTAATAGCTACCTTTATAAGGAACATACAGCATGATTGGGAGCATGTGACAGGGACGTCTAACCCAAACCCGACAGACGGGGGAGGCTCCTAGAAGAAGGGATTTCTGACTTGAGGGCTGAAGGATGAATGAGAGTTTCAGCCAGATGAGAATTATCATGGGTGGGCAGTAAAGGAAGATGGGAAGGCAGTGTGAAGGCCTAGAACTAAGGATGTGATCCTGTTGCCTCCATTCTTGTTTATTAGATCAGATTTCATGATTTAACTGTTGGGGAGAATTGGGAAAAGCAGATCAGTGGGGAAAGCTGTCGAATATGCTCAGAAAATACCTATCTCTTTCTCATGTCTACTTAATAGAAAAAGATTGAGTCTCCACTTGCATCTACCAATCCCTTCCTGGAAGATGAGCCAACACCAGAGATGGAGGAGCTGGCAACAGAGAAAGGAGATTTAGATCAAGTAAGTCTGGTTTGCATTACCACGGGTAACCCATCTAATGTTTGTTTCTGAAAATGGGTCAGCTTGCTCCAGATTTGATCCTTCAGCTGTTGATCAAAGGCTCATTCAGAGATGACAGCTTTGGTGGTCTTTACAGAAGGCCTTTATCTGAAAGTGCATTTAGAAATCTGCATGAAAGGGCAGCCTCTCCTGCCCCATGTCTCTGCTCCTGAAGAGCCTCACCACTAGGATTTAGCAACATGCACAGGCTTAATTAGCCCATGCAGTGGGGCCAGCAGAATTCTGCTCTGCCTCATTCATCATCTCTTGAACTTGTCGGCTTAGCTTTCAGTTATACTCTCATCTGGAACAGTGATGATGTGAGAGACTGAGTGATCCTGTGAAGCTAGCAGCACCATCAGCTAGTAGAGACCTCTACACAATGTAAGCTGATCACTTTGGGTCTGGAAGCCATTGGAGAGGCCTGGAAATATCTAAGTGACCAGTGGCATGTTTGGAGAGTTACTTTTCAGAGCACACTAGCACTTTAATTTCCTTTGGATTTTTCTGTCCAACTTTAAATTTCCTCTCCCTTCATCCTACAGAATGGTGTTTTTGTTTCACTGCCATTTTATGACGAGAAGTTTGAGCAATAAATCAGAACTTTTCCTTTCTGGATTAGTGATCTTTCTTTTTAATTTTCTATACTTGGCTGCTAGAGGATTATTTGATGGTATTGTTTTGCTCCAGACACCACCAAAAGGGAGGCTGACGGGGAAGACCAGTTTGGGGAAACCCACAGCCATGTACTTTGCAACTAGCCCCACATCCCCAGCACAGCGAGGTTAGGTGCAGGAGCTAAGAGAACAGAACTTCCAGAAGCAGTTCTGAAGTGGGGTGATAAAATGTGTCTGGTCCACTGATTAAATAGTTGTAATAAAATGGATACCTCACATTTTTATAGTGCCTTGTAATTTAAAAGTCTTTAACATGTTCTTTTTTATTTTATCTTCACAATGCCTGCTCCTTACTTTGTAGGTAATGAAACTGCAGCTCAGAGAGGTTAAGAGATTGTCTCATGGTTGCACAGTTTTAGAAGTGGAGGAGCTAAGACTGGAAGTCAGGTCTAAAAGTCAGAAACTAGAGCTCTTTCCTAGTGTGCTTTAGTTGATACCTTCATATTTCATTAAAGAGTGGAGGACATAGAAATGAATCTCAGGAATAGAAGTGAATGAACAGAACTGGTGACTATCTTGAAGCTGTATCCCAGGGACATGTAGGGTTAGATGTCATTGACTTAAATCCATCATATTCTTGGCTAGCAGGGGAGAGAACAGAGCATTTTTTCTAACTAAACAAATGCAGTTCTGACATCTTGGGAGCTAGGAGTTGGATGGAACGTGGGGTCTGGATGTAGAGCTCGCTTTTCTGGTGTGCCCTCTGTGCACACCGGGTCCCCTGTACCCTGTGAACATGCTTTGTGCGATAGTGCCGCCATTTGCAGGGCCCTCATGTCTCCCCAATGCTAGTGGCTGATGTCATTTCCAGAAGTGAGCAGCTAAACACTCAGCAGCTTTTAGTGCTGCCACAAAAAAGTGATCCCTGTGGCTAGTCATCTCTGAATGTTGCTAAACTAGATTGTGTTAGGCCTCATGCCTAGAAATCAATTCTGTCAGATAAAATATGATTTTTCTTTCTCTTGGAACTTTTTATTTATCTTGGAAGCTTGAAATTACTGTTGTGAGGACTAAGACCTGCTCATTCTAAGAAGATAGAACACTGATATCTGAAAAATACATGGGTAAAATAGTATATGGTGGGGGAAATGCTGAACTCTGGTCTGCCATTAACTGACCATGTTACCTTAGATAGATTATTTTTCCCTCTAGACTTCCCTAGTTTCTTTATCTTTAGAAAGGGCTAATGATTTTCAAACTGTATTCCTTGGTACCCCATTAAATGTCACTGTGGAAGCTGGAGGAGAACCAGGATCTAGGTCCCTGTAATCAGAGCAGTTTTATTTTGAGTCATTTTGTATTATAAAGTTTCAGGTAAAATTTCTTTTGAACCAGCGGTTTTATGTCTGTTAAAAACAAAAAAACAAACACAGTTGTGGTAGATATACACAATGGAATATTATGCAGCCACAAAGAAGGATAAACATATGGACTTCGTAGCAACTTGGATGGATTTAGAGTCTATAATACTCAGTGATCTACCACAGAAACAAAGAACAGAGTACCTACCATATGTTCACTCATAAGTGGGCCCGGAACATTTACTATAATACTATAAGAAAGGGATTGGCAGTAGCAGGATAACTGCCAGGGTGGTAGTGGGGACACAGCATCAGTAAGGGTACCTGATCTCACACTAGGCAAAGTAGGGACCAAAGGGGGAGGCCCAGACTTTACCTGTTCGATATCTACTTATATTGTATACCTAATCCTGAATTGTACCCCACAACTTTTAAATAAAATATTTTAAAAATAAATAAATAAAATAAAACCCACAATTCCATGGGCTGTTTGTTACTCATGAATAGTAAAGCTTATACACCAGTGACTAACACCTGCTCACATGCCATTCCTGACCTCTTGCTGCCTGCCTCACTGGCACTTGTTTTGCCTGTGGCTGATTAGGTGGGAGCTCCGGGATCTCCCTCTTCGCAGCAGCCTGTTGGCTTCTGGAGCTGGGTACACAGCAAGTACAAGAGCCCTGTGGGAGGGTCTCCGCTGGTGCTAGTTGTGAACTCAGCCAGAGGTGGTGGGAGGGGAGGCCCCTAGTGGCTCCCTGGGTCACCTAACCCAGTGCATTGCTGTAGTCAGTAAGCAGTTGGCCTTCAAGCTAAGGGTCATGCCCTGCTCGCTACTGCAGTGTACGCCTGGCTATTAGAAAGGGAGAGTGAACTTGAAAAGAGGTATTTCGTTTATAATGGGACCTGAACAATCAGTTGCCAAGGTAGTGCCAATGATAGAAAATGACATCTGAAAGGGAACTGGGGGTACTCAAAGTCTAAAAAGAAAGAGAAAGAAAAAATAAGGAATTTCTAGTTTAAAAATGTACCCTTCTGGTGATCCGAGCAGTTAGATTTAATCTGTTTACATTGGATAGTAATAAAAGGAAATGGGACCAGCTGCAGACCTCCTTACTGTGACAGCAGTAACCTTTTATTATTCCATCAAACTCCAGAAGGAAATAGCTTAAACATCTGCAGCTTTTGGACAGAATTCACACACTCAGAAACTGAGCCTGAATGCTACTGCTAAATGATTTAGTATAGTCTTGAAGCTGAGAATCAACCCTTTGGGGAGTGGTTTAATGCAAAGGGAGACACCAGTTTGAGCTGATATTCCAGCATCTATGATCTACACACGAGCATATTCGTAAAGCAGCCATAGGCAGGAGGCAGCCCTGCAGAAAAAAAGAAAAAGGAAACTTCAGGCAATGTCTTTCATTGTTCCCTCTTGCCTCAGTCACACTTAAAACGCTACAAGAGGACCTGGGTGCTGTGGTGACAGGGCCAAGCATCCCTCCTCACTGCAGAAGAGTCCATTAGTAGGCAGAGGCAGGGCAGAGCAGTCACCTGCAGGGAGGGGTGGAATGCTATAGCACTGTCTGGTCAGACAGCTTTCTGAGTGTCCTGTGGAGCCCCATCAAGTGCAGGACTTAGGGAAGGTGGACCAAGAGGAGTTTGTTGGAATATCATGTGGCCATTTTCTTTTATCACTTACAATCTGTAATTTATACTACCAAGGGAGCCCGTCAGACTTATTCAGACATAGATTTTTAAAAATCATATATCACTATTGTGTATACATAAAAAGGAAACTACAATCAATATAAACACATGAAGACATTTCTCAAACCTCTTCACATGCAGGGTCCCCCAAGGGTGACGGCTAACATAACTACAGTGCATTATCAAGACCTGGAAATTGATCCAAACCCCCTTTTCACTCAGGCACGCGTGCCTGTGTTTTCTCACATGGTGTCATCCTCCGAGCCATGCAGGGTGTTGGTGATATGACACTTGAGTTTTCCATTGCTGTCTCTGGGATTTTCTGCCAGACCACTGGTACCCATTCCCCAAGTTTTTTGTTGTTATTCTTTACTTTTAAAAAAGTCAAACTAAGAGAAAAGTTGTAAGACTATTACAAGGAACTCCCAAATACCTTTCACCTGGATTCAGCAGTTAACATTTTTCTACATTAGTTTATCATTTCTTCCCGAATCCCCCACTCAGAGCAATTTGTAAGTTGGAAACATAATATAATGCCCTTTACCCCTATTTCAGCATTTATTTCTTGAGAAGAAGAGCGTGCACTTATGTTACCACAGATCAAAATTGGAAAGTTTAACATCAATACAATACTATAATCTATAATCTGTATGCTTTATTTGCATTTCAGAAGGTAGCCATTTTTAAGTGATGAAATATTGCTAATAGTTGGGAAAGTACATGTTAATTAGCAAGTCAAGGAAGACAAATACAAAATATATATGTTGATTTTTTTAAAATGACAGCATTCTATGTTATGTAAACTCTTGTTTATAATCACCAAATGTTGTCTTGCAGAGTGTGAATATTTTCCTCAAAGGAAGAACAAAAATTATATATAAAATGATAATTATAATTCTTAAGATTGCTATATTTTAATTAATAAAAAGATATCTAGGTATATAACCATATTTTCCAAATCTAAAATAATGATATCTAGTCTTAGGAAGTTAGACAAATCACATTTTTCTATTCATTTAACAAATCACCTTATTGAAAATAATAAGCTAACAAAAAATAGATACTGACTTGGAAAAGATAGAACAAAGCCGGGCTCGGTGGCTCAGCCTGTAATCCTGTGCCTTGGGAGGCTGAGGTGAGTGGATTGCCTGAGCCCGCGGGTTCGAGACCCGCCTGGGCAGGCGAAACCTCATCTCTACAATAAATCAAAAATTAGCCGGGCGTGGTAGCACGCGCCTGTAGTTCTGGCTACTCGGAAGGCTGAGGCGGAAGGATCGCTGGA
>CAUYQG010065457.1:0-18387 GCA_963574415.1 Tarsius wallacei | reverse complement strand
ATGCCATATATAACATACCACACACATACCACCACACAACATCACAGACATACATCCACACCCCTCCACATCTGGTGCTTTTCTTTTTTTTTTTGAGTTGGAGTCTCACTCTGTCGCCCAGACTGGAGTGCGGTGGCCACTCCTGGCCACCGCAGCCTCAACCTGCTGGGCTCCAGCGATCCTTCCGCCTCAGCCTTCCAAGTAGCTGGAACTACAGGCGTGTGCTACCATGCTCGGTTAATTTTTTTTTGGTTTATTGTAGAGATGAGGTCTCACCAAGTTGCCCAGGCAGGTCTCGAACCCGCAGGCTCAGGCAATTCACTCACCTCGGCCTCCCAAAGCGCAGGATTACAGGCTGAGCCACTGAGCCCGGCCATCTGGTGGTTTTCTTGTGACTGTGGATAGCCTTCCTTTACCATGTCATAATTATTCATAAGCTGCAATCCTACTAACACCCACACCTACAAGGAAACATCAAGTGTTTCTCAAGGTAAATGTTTATTGAAATATTTATGCAATTGTCAACCATTTAACATGTGTCAGATTGTGCTGCCATCCTTATTAAGTTCCCATTTATTTTATTTTTCACTGATCAGTTTGACGATTGGTGTGTCCTGATTTTATTTTTTTCATAAGCTTTGTAGTGTTTTTTTTTTTTTCTACAGCACATAGGCTTGTGATAGCAGAGATAACTATTCTTGCTGTAAAGCACATCTTTAAAATAAAATTTAAAAAGTTAAGTCTATTTTGACTTATATTAATATAGAAGAAGCAGTGATATTTGTTTTTTATATGGGTCATTTTTTAAAATGTTTTTTACTTTTCAATTTTGTTTGCATTTGTTTACATTTGCCTCTTGTGCATAACATATAGCTGAAAATCTTTTTATCCAATCTGATAATTTTGGTTGTTTAGCTAAAACTTTCATTTCATTGAATGCTATTAAAGGTGCTTTGGATTTAAATATACTATTATTATTATTATTGGTAGTGGTAGTCATAGTAGCAGTAGCAATATGAGCTTCGTTATAGTTTTAATTACTCTGTTTCTTTTTCTTCCCCCTCCTTTGTTTTCCTCTTTTAGAATGATTATTGATATGCTATTGTGCTCATGTAGAAAAAATATATATAATATTTGTATGTGTATGGGGGAGGGTATGGGTGGGTATGGGTGTGGATATGTGAATAATAAAATCCTTCAGGAAAGCAAAATTATTTTAAAATGTAATCAATATTTGTTTTGATAAAGCCGTGTGTTTATTACTTTCTCTGTTGTTTTGTCTTCTTTGTTTATGATTGACTATCCAGAATCTATATCTTTTAGAATTTTTCATTAGTACATGTCTACTTGGTGAATAACTCTGATGTTTCGTTTTGTTTTTGTTTTGTTTAAAATTGTTTTCACTATCTTTTTATCCTTTTAGGAAATTTATGTTAGTGTAGAACTCCAAGTTGGTGGTTATTTTTGTTTGAGTATGTTGAATATATTATTTCTGCATGTTATGGCTCTTGCTGTTTTTGAGAAATTTACTGTCAATCTAACTATGACTCATTTGAAGGTTATTTTTCTTCATCTTTAGTTTTCTATGATTTCAGTTGCTGTATATACATGTGTTTGTTTATGGAATTCAGTGGAGTTTTTGAATCTATGAATTAGTTTTATCTATGTTGAAATGTTCTTATACATTATTTCTTTAAATACTTTTTCATATCTCTTTGTTTTGCTGTCTAGATACTTTTCTGGTATATGTTATAAGTTATCAAATTTTCTTTTACTGTGTCTAATATACTGTTAAGTTCATCTTTTCAATCTTAATTTTTGGAACTGTATTTTTTGTTTTCATTTTCTCTCTTTTTCTAATTTATGATGTCATTTTATAGTTTCCTGGTCCCTTAAAGCTTGTTTTTATTTTTTTCAATATGGCAAGCATATTTTAACAAATTCTGCCAAATAAGATAAAATATTTTTGTGCATTTCTTTCTTTTATTTATTGTTTCTCATTATTCTAATTGATCATGCTCTCTTGTAGTACCTAGATATCTTTTACTACCTACCATATTGAGAAAATATTTCTTGGAAATAATTTAAAACTGAAGATGCAAGTTTTAATTTTGTTTTTCACCTATGGAGTAGGGTGTCAGGCCTGTGGGACACTGCTAATCTAACAAGGTGCAATCTGTAATGACAATATTTAAAATTCCCTGGGCCACCCAATTGATACAATTGAAATGTATATTTATCCAAGTGCAGATTTACTTCTCATGCTCCTTCACTGTACCAATTAGGAGTCAATTAAGGATGAGCTTAAGATGGTGGCCAATAGGTCAGGCTGTAAAAATCTCTGTGGAGGCAAGTGACAATAAAGACTCCTCACGTGAGTAGGCAGGCACTGGTGGGAGCCTGAAAGTCCATCTGAGGGAATACTTGTCTGCGTGCGCCCGGGTCCCCCCTCTGAGGGCGACTGCAAGCTCTCACCACCCTGAAATTAGAGCTCAGTTCCCAAGAACGCCACAGAAATGTCTGCAGGCTGCAGGAATGCACCTGAGAAAAGCCTGCTGAATTCAGCTGATTTCCAGCACCTGGCACCCGACATACACCATCGCCTGGCATACTGGACCCTCTGGAGCACAGGATTTGATTTTTGGAGAGAAAGCATTGGAGGAATCCGGAGAAATACATGCCTAGTGAGGAGCCGCCCACCACAGCCATTTTCCAGGCAGAGATTTGCATTACTCCACCCAGCTCCCCCCACAGCCTCCAACCTGTTGCCTATACAACACACAAACTACTGTCCCAGCTGCTCCCTTACCATTGAAATAGGAGAGAGACCTAACAAGGCACTCAGAGATCCAATCACTGTGAATGGCAGATCAACTACTCAGGGCTGGATTGTGGTCCAGAGGAAATATCCTGAAAGCGTAAACTTCAGAGGGACCTGAGAGTGGCTGAGTTCCTGGCGCCCCACCCCCATTCTGATCCAACCGTGGGACAAAGGGTGTGGCCAGAAGAGGATAAGAAAAATCTCCAAAGAGATCAGTGGTAAGTCCTAACTGACATAAACCCCCTCCTCCCCAACAATCCTCTGAACATCAGATCCACATGGCTGGGCCTCGACTGAGAGGGACAAACCCAGACAGAGCCTGGACATCAGTTGCAATAGGAGAACCCCATTCCAGGATAGGCCTGGTTGGGGCAACCTCGTGAGAGTACATACCTGGGGAAGGGACTATCCTGTACCTCCCCACCAGAGATCTCCCTGACCATGGGAGAGTGGGAGTGGAGGACTGCAGCCCCATCCACTTCCACTTCCCCTCCTCCTTCCTGCTCCACTCCCTGAGGAGAGAGTGAAAGAGGTAGCTCTGCAGGAGAGATCTGATTGGATGAACAACTAGAGCCTGCCACGAGAGGACAGGTTTTTTTGTCTTTGTCTTTGTTTTGTTTTTTAAATTTTCAATTATTTTTTAATGTTAAAAATTTTCTGACTGTTTGTTAGTTCATCTATTTAAAAAATTTTTTTTTTTTGTGCATGAATGTGTATGTGAGACTTTGAGCTGCATCCCCTCTCCACATTTTTTTCCCTTTCTTTTCTTTCTCCATTTCTTTCTGCTTTTATTTGTCTTTCTCTGTTTATGTGTGTATGTGAATAATTGAGCGTTCATCTTTTGATTTTGCTGCTGGTTTTTGCTCTTCTGTTCTTCTGTTTTTTTAAAAATATATATTCATTTTTTATAATTTAAGGAGTGTGTCAATATATGTGTGAGGTGAATCCCACCCTTTTTCCCTCTTTTTTCTTATTCTCCCCCCTTTGGTCTCTTTGTCTTTCTTGACTATTTACTTCGTATTAGGCATGTGTGTGTGTGTTTAGTTTCTTGGGGTTTTTCTGTTGTTGTGGTTTGTTTTGTCTCACTTTGTTATTACTGCAGATTGTTTGGTGGTGTGGGTTGGTTTCTGCTTTGCATCATCATATAGAGTGGTGGTGGGGAGGGGATCTCAGGAAAAACATACCACAATAAATGAACATTTTAAGACACAAGTAGCATCTGACTCCTAACACCCCATCCCCCACTTTACTCGGATTTTAAAAACTACAAGAGACAGCATAGCTTCTCATCCACCATCCTATTTCAAAATAGAACAAATCCAGAGCCCAGATCAGGGAAGAATAGAGTACTGAGCAAACATCAGAAGGGAAAGCCTCTCCCACTGACCCTGAATAACAGAACTAAAGAAAAACAACAACAACAACAACAACAACAAGATATCTGTCACAAACAAGGAAAAGTCAAAGGAAGACCTCAGGCAATTCCAAGTCTACCAAAGACAAAACTTCTGAGAAATCAGACCTTGATGCCCAAATAATGGAAGTCACCAATGACTGGCCCCAGAATATGGCAGGGATCTGGGAATGGTTGGAAAGAGTGAATAAGACTCAAGAAAGAAAAGATGCAACACCGAAAGAACTTGTAACAGAGATTCTGGCAATAGAAAACTTCATCCGGTAAATAAATAACAAGATGACAAGCATGGAAAGCAGAATCAATCTAGCTGAAGAAAGAATCTCAGAACTTGAAGACAAGAACATGGAGTTAACCTGACCTGTAAAAAACATAGAGAAAAGACTCAGAAAGAAGGAACAAAGCCTACAAGAGATGTGTGATTATATCAAGAGGCCAAACCTATGCCTGATTGGTATCCCAGAAGGAGAAAGGGAAAATGAGAACACCTTGGAACAAGTATTCCAGGAAGTAATCCAAGAAAACTTTCCCCAGAGATGTGACCATGCAAGCACAAGAGATACAGAGAACCCCCACAAGACATCAAATAAGAAGACCAACTCCTAGACACTTAGTAATTCACCTACAAAAAGTAGGCACAAAAGAAAAAATACTAAAGGCAGCAAGAGAGAAAGTTCAGACTACCTACCAGGGAAAACCAATCAGAATAGCAGCAGACCTATCAGCAGAAACACACAAGCAAGAAGGAATGGAGCCCTATATTCAAAGTCCTCAAAGACAAGCAATTTAAACCAAGAATTTCCTACCTAGACAAGCTCACCTTCATCAGTGATGGAGAATTAAAATCCTTCCCAGACATCCAATCCCTAAGAGATTATGCAGCTTCCAGATCACCTCTACAGGAGACACTTAAAAAGGTATTAAGCACAGAAGAAAGAAAGAAAGAAAGAAAAAATAAAAAAGAATCACTACACACTTCCCAAGAGAACAGCAGAGCACAGAAGCAACAGAGAATACAGTGCAAAAAAAAAAAAAATTTGAAAACACATGCATACACTAACCCCAAAGCCAAAAGAAAACAAGCAAACAAAGAAAAAACTTTATAAGAATCTCATGACAGGGATAAGAAATCATATTCCAATAATCAGCCTGAATGTGAATGGCCTAAATGCACCACTGAAAAGACACAGAATGGCTGACTGGATAAGAAACCATGATCCCATTATTTGCTGCATCCAGGACACTCATCTGAATACAAGGGACACATACAGACTCAAAGTTAAAGGATGGAAAATGAGTTTTAGGGAAATGGATCACAAAAGAAGGAGTTGCAATCTTAATATCAGATAAGAAAAACTTTAAGCTATCAAAAATTAAAAAAGATGCAAAAGAACACTACATAATGATAAAACGTTCAATCCATCAACAAGAAATATCCACCCTAATCATATACGCACCCAACACAGAAGCACCAGCATTTATAAAACAACTACTAAATAAACTAATAAAAACATATTGACTCTAACACTATTATAGCAGTGGACTTGAATACCCCACTGACAGCCCTAGATAGATCATTGAGGCAAAAAAATCAACAAGGAGATCTAGAACATAAACCTGACACTTGACCAAATGGACTTAGTAGATACCTACAGATTATTCCACCCAACAACCACAGAATATCCATTCTTCTCATTACCACGTGGAATATACTCCAAGATTGACCACACATCCTTGGCCATAAATTAAGCATAAACAAGTTTCATAAGGTTGAAATCTTGCCATGCACATTCTCAGACCTCAGTGGAATAAAAATATATATCAAAATCAACAACACTTCCCCAAAGCACACAAAGACATGGACACTAAACAGCATGATGCTGAACAATGAATGGGTCAACACTGAAATCAGAGAAGAAATTGAAAGATTCCTGGAAACAAATAAAAATGAAGAAACATCTTACCAAAACCTCTGGGATGCCATGAAATCAGTTCTCAGAGGGGAATTTATTTCTATACCAGCACACATCAAGAAAATGGAAAGATCACAAGTGGAGAGCCTAACAAATCACCTAAGGGAATTGTAAAGAGAAGACCATCAAAACCCCAACTTTAGCAGAAGAATCCAAGTCACAAAAATAAGAACCCAAATACGAGACATAGGAGACAAAAATATTATAGAAAACATCAAAAGCAACAAAAAAAAAGCTGGTTCTTTGAAAGAATTAACAAGACTGATGGACCTCTAGCAAGAATGACCAAGAAAAAGAGAGAAAAAGCCCAAATAAACATAATCAGAAATACAAAAGACCAAATCACAACTGACCCTGAAGAAATACAAAAGATGCTCAGAGATTACTATGTACACCCATATGGAAACAAACTTGAAAACCTAGATGAAATGGAGGACTTACTGACATCACACAACCTTCCCAGATTAAAACAAGAGGACATTGAGACATTAAATAGACCAATAATAACCCAGGAATTTGACTTTTTCATACGAAAACTACCTACAAAAAAAGCCCTGGACCAGATGGCTTTCCAGCAGAATTCTACAAAACCTACAAGGAGGAGCTGATACCAATCCCACTGAAAGTATTCCAGGCAATTGAGAAAGATGGAATTCTCCCCAAATCATTTTACAAAGCTCACATCGCACTGATACCCAAACAGGGTAAAGATCCAACAAAGAAAGAGAACTACAGGCCAATATCCCTTATGAACACAGATGCAAAAATCCTCAACAAGATTCTAGCAAATTGGATCCAAAAACACATCTCAAAAATCATCCACCATGACCAAGTAGGCTTCATCTGCAGGATGCAGGACTGGTTCAACATTCGCAAGACCATAAATGTCATTAAATACATCAGCAGATGTAAAAACAAGAACCACATGATTATCTCATTGGATGCAGAAAAAGCTTTTGATAAATGCCAGCATCCCTTCTTGCTAAAAACCCTCAAACACCTGGGTATAGAAGGAACATACCTCAAAATAGGAAGCGCCATCCACGACAAACCCACAACTAACATATTGCTAAATGGGCAGAAACTAGACACATTTCCCTTGAAAAGTGGAATAAGACAAGGCTGCCCACTCTCACACCTCTTGTTCAATATTATGTTGGAAGTGCTAACTCGAGCAATTAGACAAGAGAAGGACATCAGGGGTATCCAAATAGGAAAAGAGGAAGTTGAGTTATCCCTCTTTGCTGATGATATGATCCTATAGCTTGAAAATCCAAGAGAATCTGTCAAAAACGTGCTTGCACAGATAAGGGACTTTGGCAAGGTACAATATAAATGTGCAAAAGGCAGTTGCATTCCTATATACCAACAACAAGCAGGCAGAGACCCAAATAAAAAGCACAATCCCATTCACAATAGCCACCAAAAAAAAAGAAATACCTCGGCATCTTCCTAACCAGAGAAGTGAAAGACCTTAACAATGCGAACTACAAAACACTGCTCAAAGAAATCCAAGAAGAAACAAACAAATGGAAAAATATACCTTGCTCATGGATAGGAAGAATCAACATTATTAAGATGTCCATCTTACCAAAGGCAATCTACAGATTCAATGCAATACCCATTAAGTTACCAACATAATTCTCAGACCTGGAATTGACAATACAGAAATTCATATGGAAACATAAACGACCACAAGTAGCCAAAACAATCCTTAGCCGAAGAAACAAAGCAGCAGGTATCACACTTCCAGACTTCAAACTTTACTATAAGGCTATAGTAATCAAAACAGCCTGGTATTGATATAAGAACAGGCATATAGCCCAATGGAACAGGATAGAGATTCCGGAGGCAAAGCCTCAATTCCTCAACTCATCTTTGACAAAGCCTTCAACAACAACCACTGGGGAGAGGAGAACCTATTCAGTAAATGGTGCTGGGAAAACTGGCTGATCACATGCAGAAGACTGAAACAGGACCCCTACCTATCACCATACACAAAAATTAACTCTAAATGGACCAAAGACCTAAATGTAAAACCTCAAACTATAAGAATCTTAGAAAGCGCAGGAGACACCCTTATGGAAATTGGAACTGGGAACCAATTCCTATTCAGAACCCTAAAGGCCAATACCTTGAGAAATCAGATAGACGAGTAGGACCTCATCAAATTAACGAGCTTCTACAAAGCAAAAGAAACTATCAAGAGAGCAGGGAGACAGCCCACAGAATGGGAAAAAATATTTGCCAACTGTATATCTGACACAGGCCTAACATCTAGGACATACAAGGAACTCAAATGCACCAAAAGGAAAAAAACAAACAGCCCCTTTAAAAAGTGGACAAAAGACAGGAATAGACACTTCTCAAAAGAAGATATACAGGCAGCCAACAGACACATAAAAAAGTGCTCAGCCTCACTCATCATCAGAGAAATGCAAATCAAAACCACATTGAGATACCACTTAACCCCTGTAAGAATGGCCATCATTTATAAAACAAACAACAACAGATGCTGGCGAGGATGTGGAGAAAAAGGAACTCTTCTGCACTGCTGGTGTGAATGCACACTAGTACAACCTCTTTGGAAGACAGTGTTGTGATTTCTGAAAGAACTAGAAATTGATCCTCCATATGACCCTGCAATTCCCTATTGAGAGTATACCGAGGAACTCAAATTATTCTACAAAGAAGATACCTGTACACATATGTTTATTGCAGCTCTATTCACAATAGCAAAAACATGGAATCACCCGTGTTGCCCATCAAAGCTGGACTGTATTAAAAAAAATGTGGTACATATACACAATGGAATATTATGCATTCATAAAGAAGGACAAATATATGGACTCTGCAGCAACTTGGATGGATTTGGAGTTGATCATACTCAGTGATGTATCACAGAAACAAAGAACTGAGTTCCATATGTTCTCACTCATAAGGTGAACTTGAACAATTATAATGCTGTAAGAAAGTGATTGACAGTAGTGGAAAACTCTTGGTGGGGGGGACTGGCAGTTGAGGGAAACCGCTAGGGGAAGGAGGGGCATACCTCATCCACAAGGATACCTGCATGATCAATGTTTATATACCTAACCCTGAATTGAACCCCACATCTTTATAATAAAAAAACAATTTAAAAAGGAGTCAATTAAGAGAGCAAAAGCACTTTGATTACTTAAAAAAGTAATCCATCCTATTAAATCCTTGATGGACTGGGAGACTGATAGTGGGGAAAAGCTGAAAATGGCATGTGGAAATCAGAAAGTTTCAGATCTCTCTGGAAGCTACTATGAATGACCTAAACATGGATGCTCTTAAAAGACCAGCAGTCTCTGGGGTACAGTAATTCCTTCTGCTAGTTTCTATAACTGGCAGAATCTAGAATTGTTTTGAGCCCTTTTTGATAGAGTCTAGGAAGTGAAGTCCCCGTGTTTCCTGATGCCTAGCATGAAGATGAGAACAGAAGGGAGGGCGGACCAGCACTGCTGTCCATGAGGAGACCCACGCTGCTATCTAGCAAGCTGCTTTTTGGGTAATCCTTCTGGGTCATGAATTAACCCAGGGTCAGGAATCTTGTTAATTTGGACAAGCTTAATCTGTTGCTTTCAATTTCTCTCACCACTCCAAGTCAACAGGTTCGTCACGGTTTCTTTGATATTTCCTCAGGATTGGCAATTGTCCTCAGGATGAAAGAGAGTTGGGCCTTACTGTTGGGTTTTGCTTTCTTTGAGATTTGGTTCCATAAATTTGCATTTTTGTCTCTGATGCTTTTAACATTTTAAAAACCTTTTTCTCAATGGAAATGCTGATATGGGCATGTATCTGCTTTTTATAAACAATGAGAACCTGACATTCTCTTTTTTTTTAAGGGTAAAATGTTACCATTAGTAGAAGTAGAAAATGGGACCACTCTTTCTAATTCTCTCCAACAGGTAAAAATTAACAGAATACTAACATGTATAGGACTAAATACATTTTCGAATTGAAGCTCCTCCACTAAATCAGAAAGTTTTGTTTTAGTGAGCTCAAAATCTTTATTATTATTATTGTTAGTTCAGAGATGGAAAAGATGCAAATGCTTTCATTTGAGTATATTTTATTCTTTATTCCTTTTTATTTAAAATTTTATTATAAATTGACAATTTATCATTGCACGTATTAAAGGGGTAAAATGATGTAACACACATGGGATCATTAAATACAACTTAACATATACTCTTCATTTCAAATACTTATTTTTTGAAGTAAGAATCATTGAAATTTATTCTTGTACTGTCTTAAAATGCATGCTACACTGTTATTAACTATATTTTCCATGCTACGCTGTTATTAACTATATTTTCCATGCTGTGCAATAGAATTACCCTATCATCTAGCAGTCCCACTTCTGGGTTTTGACACAAAAGATCTGAAGTTAGTTTGTTGAAGAAGTATCTGTGCTTTTGTGCTCATTACATTTTCTTCTCTATAAGACGTTTCCTCAAACCTTCAAAATAAAGCAAAATGATGAGGAAAGAGAGTGAAATTGCGAAATAAGTTTGAGAGATTGAGTTTGCTAAAAAAAAAAAAAAAAAAATCCAACCACATAATATAGCAAAATTACTCCTTAAATAAAGATAAAAATAAGACAGTCTTGCCCTTGAGCAGATCTGAAGAATCAGACTGTCATCCTACAAACATCTTTGAAGAATGACACGGAAATGTGATTCTTTTTGCCTAGAGCAAGCAGTTCTAAATAGCACTTTGCAGCTTCCAGAAGAGTCGTGAAAAAAAGAATCATTACACACTGAACCAGATAGTTTCAATGCCAAATAGTTCCCAAAGTTGCATCATTTACAGCTAAAGAAAACTTTAAACCCTTACAGAATCTGATTCATTACCAGGAAAAAAAATACTGTGTGCCTAGAATAATTCTGATTAAAAAAATTTTTTCCACCTACACAGAAGTCAATCATGAGTTAAAGACTACAACATTGTATGCTAAATATACTTGCTTCGGGAATGCTGCAGCATGTTGAGTACAAGTTTTTCTCTTTTTATTCTAGCAATGCGTTTTTTGTAAAGTGAAATGCTGAAATTCACTGCTATAGAATTTTACATCTCTCTTTAAATAGAACATTGCTATGCTAAGAAGTATCCAACGTACAATTTTAAAAAGTAAATCAGATGAAAAAGTTAACTCTGGGGAACAGAGTACCCTTCAAAATAAAAGATACAAAGTTAGTAAAAATAATGGAAATGCATTCACTTTAACATTAAACAGGTATTTGTTAACTGCCCTACTAAACTTATGTACTATGATGTCTATACCATGTTAAACAGTATAGACATAGCACAATGTTTGGAGCCACCTGTGGTGTCATTTAAATGTTGGAACAGATAACAAGGGGGAATGGGGCATATACTTGTTGAACCTCAGTCTTGAGGAATCAAAAACATACTGAAAAAAAAAATGCTGCATTTTGCTGAAATCTGAAAGGTGGGAGATACAATTTGTTAAAGCTGGGAATAGGGATGGGACAATAGGCTGAGGTAACAACAATTGCAATGGGACACTCAATTTAGACTCATTTGGCTAAAGCATTGCTTTTGATGAGTGGGAAAAAATAAATATTGAGAAATTTTGAGAAGGTAAATCGGGGCCAGAACACAAATAGCCTTGTAGTTCTTTCATGCTGTGTCCTGAGAATGTTGCAAAGCCGTGAAACATTTTCAAGGAAGGAAGAACATGTTCTGATTTATTTTACAAAGACTCTTACGCACTAAAGAATAATTGGGCATGGACAGAGATAGGAAACACTAGCTAGGAAGATATTGCACTAAGGTAGCAAAAAAGCTGTTGTGTTTTAAACTATGGTAAAAACAATTGGAATGGAAAAAATACACGGAATCAAGCAATATAGGGGAAGAAGAATCAGTAGGATTGGGGAGTTCATTGGAAGTGCTGACCCCAAGGACAGCTGACTAGTTTCTGATGTGAGTTACTGTGTGGATGGCAAAGATTTTGCTGAGTGAGGCAAAGAGTGAGAAGCAGAGCTTTTGAGGAGGAAGTGAAAGTTTGGTTTTACAAATATTGAGTTTGAATTTACTGTGAGGAGGAAGCGGCTGTATACATGCATGTAGATTTCAGGCAGGAAATCTGCTCTGAAAACCCAAATTTGGAAGTGCCACACCCCAACCACAGGAGCAGGTGTGAACATGCAGAGATGTAGAAAGAGGCTCTGGGAGAGAACCTCTGGCAGCTCTGTTCTATAAGAGATGACTCAAGACAAGAAATCTGAAAAAGAGACCGGGCAGCCTGAAGGATGCGGTGTTCAGAAAGCCAGGAGAAAAGAGAGCAATTTCCCCATGCCCACACCAGACTTCCTATGTGAGTCTGAATTACACATTTACTCAGTTGTGGGGCTGTTATTATCCTCTCTGTAATTCAGATCTTCATCTGCTACATGGGGGTGGGGGGTGGGGGCAGGTATAAAAACAACACCCATTTTGAAAGGTTGTTTTGAGAACTGATTGAGTTACTATTTATAAAATGCGCAGAAGATGCCTAGAAAGGCGTAGGTGCTACGAAAGCGTTTACATACATAAAATGTCAAATAAGGAAAAGACTGAATTTGCCCACTGGACATTGATCGTTGTCACGTGCAGTGACAGTGATCTGAGAGGAGAATGGGGGAGGGGGGCAGTAGTCAACATGCCCAGAGTGGAGGAGGCAGAAGGATGTGAGGAGGATACGTTTGAAGCCAACATGGAGCCCAGGGAGTGAACTGGGCTGTATGTGCGTGGATGGGTTTTACTGAAGGATGAGAGCATGAGCACATGCGATTGCTCACAGGAAAAAACCCAGAGAGCTCAAGTACAAATCCTTGTAAGAATTTACACCTTGCTTGACTGGGGATTGTTATTTTTAGTGAAAATTATTCCAAGTTAGGAGTTAGGAGACCAGGCGTTTTTTTTTTTGTTTTGTTTTGTTTTGTTTTTTTTAGCCCATTTGTTCCATGATCTAATAGTGTGGTATTGAGCACATCACTTCTTTCCTCAGACTCTTAGTATTTCTGTATATCAAATAAACGTGCAAGCTAAGTGCCGAGATGCACCCCGGGTGACTTCTAAATGTATCACATTTTCCAGTGTTGTCTGCTCACATTCTCTGAGGTACTTAGCACTGAGTGCCTATAAGAGGGAGAGTCTCACACCTTTTGAAATGGAACCTCCTGTTGTCCTTCTCTTAAATCCTTTACAGCACTAGTCATGTCTTAAATTTTAATTGACAATTTCATGCAGCTGACATATCATTGGAGATAGCTTAAGAAGTTGTGATTAGACATGGGCCAGGAGGCAAGAGTCAGAGCATATCGCAAAATTAGACTTGTAATTGTCAATTACAATCCATCCCACAAGAAAATACAGATCATGCTTTTGATATTAATATAGAAAGAAGTCTTACCAGGGAAGTATTGAGCTACTGCATATGTCCTGGCAACTGGGAAGCAGCATTGGTTTGAAAGTCTGAAGGCCAGCTTTGAAGCCCTGGCTTTATTTAGTCCCTGACTAGCCGTGCCACTTTCGGCAGCTCTCTTCCCTTTCCTTTTTTCCCCTCAATTTTATTTTATTTTATTTTTATTATAAAGATGTGGGTTACAATACAGGGGTTGAGTATATAAACGTTGATTATGCAGGTACCCTTGTTGATGAGGTGTGACTCTTCCTCCCCTAGCAGTTTCTCTCAACTGCTAATTCCATCACCCCTCTCCTGATAGTTTTCCACTACTGCCAATCCCTTTCTTACAGTAATGTAATTGTTCAAGGTCCACTTATGAGTGAGAACATATGGTACTCTGTTCTTACTCAGCAATTCCCCTATTGGGAATATACCCAGAGGAACTCAAATTATTCTACAAAAAAGGTATCTGCACACATATGTTTGTTGCAGCTCTATTCACAATAGCAAAAACATGGAACCAACCATGTTGGCCATAGAAGCTAGAATGGATTAAAAAATGTGGTACATCTCTTCCGTTTTCAAGGCCTGACTTGATGATAAAGGAAAACAGAATGGTCTATGACATTCACCAATACATAGTTAGTGCCTCCTCCATTCTAGCCATTGTGGTAGGCTGGTCCTTGGTGCCCAAAAGACAGATATGGCCTTGTACTTTCCAATGTTACAATCTAATATAGATGAAAGGCAAACAAATTAGGAAACACACACATCGGGGTGTAATTTCCAACCATTAGGTATGCTCTACAATAGTCAAGATCATCAGAGATGCCTACTGAGAGGTCAACATTTACACAGAGACATGAAAGACAGAGCCATGAGAGGAGTCTAGAGAGGGAAAGGGTTTCTAAACAGGGATATCATCCTGTGTGAGTGTCTTGTGACAGCACAGAGCTTGACTGTCTAAGAAACTGAACAATGAATAGTGTGCCTGATGGGACATGAGGATAGAGACCTAGGTCAGGAGTCATTTCACACAGGAACATGTAGACTATGATGAGGACTTTTATTCTATGACCAGGACCACCTAAGACCTCCCAGTTTCTGACATTCTCTGAGTCTGTGACTATTGTCTTAAGCATTTTCTCTGTTCTCTTGAATATCCTTGAATTTCAGTGCCTTAAAGCTGAGATGATGTTAGAAGCTAATGATAAATATACTGGAAGCTCTTATAGATGTACTATTACATTAGTTTAACAAATACAAATATTACTTATGAATGGTTTTTTTTCTCTTTTAATTTTTATTTTGAAATTGTGGGGTACAATTCAGGGTTAGGTATGCAAATGTTCATTGTGCAAGCACTCTTATTGATGAGGTGTGTCCCCCCCCTTCCCCGGGTGGATATCAACTAGCATCAATCCCAGCTATTCCCCCTCACCCCCCGCCCCGCAGTTTCCCGCTACTGTCAATCCCTTTCCTACAGTAATATGGTAGTTGTTCAAGGTCCACTTATGAGTGAGAACATGTGATACTCATCTCTGTGTTTCTGTGAGAGATCACTCAGTATTATAAGCTCCAATTCCACCCATGTTGCTGTGAAGTTCATGATTTTGTTATTTTTTATGGCTGTGTAATATTCCATTGTGTAAATGTACCACATTTTTTTTTTTTATGCAGTCCTCTTCTGATGGGCAACACGGTTGGTTCCATGTTCTTGCTATTGTGAGCAATGCTGCGATAAACATACGTGTGCAGGTATCTTTTTTATAGAGTGACCTGAGTTCTTCCGGGTATATCCCCAGTAGGGGGATTGCGGGATCATATGGAAAGTCAATTTCTAGGAGTTTTAGGAATTGCCACACTGATTTCCACAGAGGCTGTACTAGTTTACAATAAGTGGGTTTAAAGGTTCATTCCTTCACTGAGATTGCCAAGAGAAGGTCTGGCCAGTCTTCACAGTCTAATTCAAGAGATGCAGAATCATTAAGAGGAGATCCCAATAAGTCAGGATGGAGTATTTGCAGGAGAAATAGCCGAACTTGTTCTCTCCCTTACCCCTTATCTCTTCTGTTTGCCTTTCTCATCCAAACTCCCATATACCTTTCTCCATCTCCTTTCCACTTAAGTTAGAAGTAGCAAAAGTTAGTTAAAAGCCTGTTAAGAGTTATGGTGGGACTTATGAAAAACCTTGGAGAAGAAGTTGTGTGCATGCATGTTTTCGTGAATGTGAAGGTGTATCTATATGTGTGAGTGTGAAGGTGTGTTTGTGTGTGCCTGCGTGTTGTGTTATTTTAATGGAAGAGGAGGAGTCTGGACCTGGAGGAAGCTGGACCTAGAACAAGAAGAAGGAAAAACTTTCTTATAGGCTTGATGATTAGAACCATGGTTTGGAAATAAGTTTTCCCTTTGTGTCAAATTAAAGAACAAAAAAGCAAACACATGCTCCCGAGTAAATTTATTTATAATGTGTGGTTGGAAAAACAGAATTGTAGACAGTATAGCCATAACTTTAGATATATGAATTTTAAAATTATAACGTAGTTAAACTTCACTTTGCAGGTGAGGAAAATAAAGCCTAGCAACAAAGAGAAATTGTCCCAGTCATATAGCAGAGCAGTGGAAAATTAAGGTTTAGAACCAAGGTTCTTTATACTTCATTACATTGTCTTTCAGCCTCAATGAATTCACTCTTGAAAATGACATTTAAATATATGTACACCAGTTGATAAAAATCTGATAAAAGAGGAAGAGCCAAAATTACATCAACCAGGACACAATTTTACACCAGACTTTCCAATTTAGATAATTGCCTTTTGTAATTCCCCCTGAGCTTGGGTCTTCTTACCTGTAAAAAGGTGATCGTAATGTATACCTGAGTGGGTCATCACCAAATTGAAATAAGAGGATCACATGAAAGAGCCCAGCACACAACGTAGGTCTAATACAACTTAAAGTTGCATCTGAAATAGTGAGAAAGACATTTATAATTGGCTTTCCCATAATAAGAACAACACAATATTGTTCAAAAACATTGGTAGATGTTTTTGTGAAAATACAAAAAGACTTTCTGAGGTGATGGAAAATGACATCACCTGAGTGGTCTCAGCATCTGTGAAGTGAACCCAGAAAACAAACAAAAGCAAAAGAGGAAAGGTCGGGGATGAGACCAGAGAAGGAAACCACTGATGACATCAATAGGGCTGCTCCACTGGTCTGGCCATCTTCATACAACATCAGTGGGAGCTGTGGACTTCCTAGGAAGGACCAGGAGACCAGCTCCCACTGGACTCTTAACTGGGATTCAATGGGTCACATGGGCAGGAAGATGCTCTGGGCAGCCACATCCCTAATCCAGCAAGGACTATCCAGCAGAGTCTTAGCCCTACTTTGTGCTAAAGAACTATCACAGACCTTGTCATCGTTATTGCCATCATATCTGATGCTTATTGGAGATGAGTATTCATTCTTAAAAGTAGTTCTGTTACTGGTTTCATGATTTTCTGGTTCCTGACACCAGTCATTTCATAGGGCAGACAGAATACTTTCAGATTAGGCCACTGAAGTGCAGTGCGTGATCCCTGTGAATCAGGAAGGATTATGTTATTACAAACCACCTGGCTGGGAACAAATGGTGATTTTGTTTTCAAAAATGAAAAGAAGGCAGAATTTGCAGTCTTTAAACTAGACACTTATTGGTTCTTAGCTTTAATTGAGAATGGATTATTAAAATGAACATATGAGATTTGGAAAATAGGTTTTTAAATGCCATTAGTTCAATCTATGTTTCTTCCTTGACATGTAACACATGTAACACAGAGATTGAGTGTGTCTGGATTTCAAGAATTTTAGTGAACATAGATGGTGAGTTTCAAAGAGACCGAATGACAACATCCATACAGATCTGATTTTTGGATTATATCACCCTGAAGTATGTTTCTTATGAAAGTTCCTTAGAACTCTGTCCTGGGCCAGTCCTATCTCTTATTATTATCACTTAATTAAAAAGGCAATGTAAGATGCTCAGCAAATAATTTTAAAGGTGATTTTTATATACTATGCAATTTGCTGAGCATTGGTCATTTGAAAGTTACTAAGAACTAATCCTGACCGAAAATATCTCATAGTTTATTAGATTAATTAAAAACGTTGAACATACACAGACAGGCACATTACATATTTGGAATAATCCATGATGTTTATATCAACAGTAATAATCAAATAAATGCAAATTAAGACAAGATTTTTTCCTAACAATTTTCTTAGTCTGCATCTTTTATTTTAATAGCATTATAGCATATTATAGCAGCTTATGAGAGGTGTTTCCACAAATGCTGAAGTGGAGGCATATTCCTCTTTTCATTCAGAGAATGGATTTGAATGAGTTACTTGAAAGTTTATTGGGATCAGTGCAAACTGATATCCTTTTCCAACAACACAACTCTTAACAGTAAACCTTATAACAGGATTCTGTCCTTTTTGAGCGTGTTCTCCTACTGTTGAAATGAGACAGGGTGTGAATTCCCACCTTACCTCCATGGTCCTGGGTTATAGTCAGAGAATCCAGCGAGGGGGGTACAGAGGGGGAGACATGGGGGCTGGGGGGGGGGAGAGAAAGAGAGAGAGAGAGAGAGAGAGAGAGAGAGAGGTTTGAACTATGTGTGATTTAGTTTTTATTTGTGGATCGGGAAAATAAAACATATACACCTGTGTCTCAAAAAGAAGCCCTTGCGCA
>CAUYQG010065456.1:0-16683 GCA_963574415.1 Tarsius wallacei | reverse complement strand
ATTGCCTGAACCTGCGGGTTCGAAACCCTCCTGGGCAACTTGGCAAGACCTCATCTCTACATTAATTCAAAAAATTAGCCGGGCGTGGTAGTGCATGCCTGTAGTTCCAGCTACTTGGAAGGCTGAGGCGGAAGGATCGCCGGAGCCTAGCAGGTCGAGGCTGCAGTGGCCGGGAGCGGCTACTGCACTCCAGTCTGAGTGACAGAGTGAGACTGCAACTCAAAAAAAAAAAAAAATACTGGTATGAATTGTTTTTTTTAAGCAAGCATTTGGTGGAATTATTAAGAAAAACATTTGGGCCTGTGGATTTCTTCCTTGAGAGATTTTTAATTACAAATTAAATTTCCTTCAGAGTTATGAAAAAATTCAAATTCCATATTTTTCTGTTTTCCTTGGGAATTTATCTGTAGTATTTGAGTATAACTCTGTGTATAATTTTTACTGGTTGCTCTAGGTATTTTACTACATATACATAATGTATCATGATCTGCAGAAGTCAACATGTTACTAGTTCTTATGTAGTATAGAAACATCAATTTCCTCCAGGTCCATTTACTTTCTTTCATGTATAATATAATTTACTTAATATTCTTCTTACATACATGTAAAACCACATCAGACTGTGTGAGAAGTTTTTTTTTTTCAATTATCAAACATAATTTTAAAAGCGAAAGAGAAGAAAAATATATTAAATCAGATTTGTACTCTTTTCATTTGTATTTATTCTTTCCTAATTATATTAGCTTCCTCTGGCTGCCATAACAAATTCCCACACACATGGCAACTTAAAACTACAGAAATGTTTTATTATCACTGTTCTAGAAGGCAGGAATTCAAAATAGAAGTATCAGCAGGCCACACTTTTTCCGATGGTTTTTGGCATATCTTCTTACTACTAGAGGAGTATGAAAGTTTGCATTCTCCAGTTTTCTACCCTGGCACCCTAGAGCAATGTGGCTTTGTTAACACTGGCAAAGATGAAAGTCCTGGCCTCATAATTGGCCTTCCCATATATCGCTCAGCCAGAGGAGTTAAGACTTCATCACAGTTGGCAAAATGAGAAGTTTCAATTCCGCATTCAGCTTTTGTTGCATTGAGTAAAAGTATGGCCACATTTTTTTTTCTGTGCTGTTAGCTGGTATAAAGTGCTGTTAGATTGTTCTAAAAGTTAAGCTCTCCATATACTGTTTCTTTGCCTTTTAAGAGTAGTCTTTGATTGAGTTTGTTTATTCTATGTCTGTTGACATTTGTGAATTGCCAGCTTCTTCAGCCTCAAGTCTTGAAAATATGATAAAAACTCAGGGATCTCATCACTATGTCATTCTTATGCCCCAAGTTCTGTTGACCTCCAACCTTCTTCTCTCAACCTTTGAGAGTCTTATATTTGTTTTAGATGTATAATGAACAACTAGTTGCGTTTAGTTCTCAATTGCATTTAGTGAAATGTCGGAAAAACCTATCTAATCTACCTTGCCAGAAACAGAAACCCCAGAATGCTATTTTAAATTCACATAATTTTATATTTCTTTAATAATAAATATAGATGATTTATTTTAAGAACAAGAAAACCATTTTATCCATTCCTCTTTTTTTATAGTGCTTTATTGGAGATGTAGCAAATCTGAATCTTTGCTCTAACCTTTGGATAATTAATAAATCTCTCTAGGGATAAGCTCAGTCAAAACTTTTTACTACAGAGATATCCCCAATGTCATGGTCCAACTATCCTTTCGATATATCAACATATACCTCTAGAGTTAACTCAGGGTCTCTCTCATGAGCTGGACGTAAGACTATTACATACTGTAGACTTTATTTCCTCAAAAGATGATAAGTTACAGTTCTGTGTTCTATGCAGTATAAAATACATGAGATTGTGTACTAAATTTGTAGTCACTTTCATATTACCTTATAAGCATATGATCTGACAATGCTTATTCAATATAAATTGTGTTTTCTCCCTCTTTCATATTGGGATGGAGTATTTTTATTGGCAGGATTTCTTAATTTCCCCAATAATATTTTGATGTGGCAGTTTCCAAGCAGAGTGGACCAGCTGAAGATTTTCTGTGGTCACTCAATAGTTAACTAGAGAACCTGAAGTATAAAAATTGTTTGTCTAGCTCTCTGGTGTTTTGGAAACACTAACCAGATGGATCGCTCTTTCCAAACTCTGAACTTATTATTGAGCAAGCATATAAATCTTGGTTCAACAGGATCTAAATTCATTTTTTTGTGATGAAAAAATATTGTAATGTTTCTCTTAGGTGGCTGGTATCTCTCTGCTGTTGCTTTAGGAAAAGGTAAATAAGAAATGCACTTTTACTGGACCCCAAAGAAAATTCCCCTGATTTGTATGAATTAGTTTATTTGTAAGGGTATTTAGAAGCACATCTTTACAAGCAAAGGGGATGAATATCATTATAAGAATACAATTAAAAAGAAGCTTCATAGTCAGCAGAAACAGTTAGAAAATGAGGAGAATAAAGTATGAGAATTAAAAGTAACTTCCTTGTCTGAAGGCTGAGATTCTGTTCCTTTCCTTGGGTATTGCTTTTTTTTTTTTTTTTCTTTTTCTCTCCCTTTGAAAATATCACTACAGGGAAGAATGGGATTTTAACTTCTTCAACGGGTGAGAAAATACTAACTCAGTTTGAGGACATTGGGTTATGTGTTTCATATCACTGTTAGATTCTACCTATAAGATATAAAAGCAGGTAGAACAACATACAGCATAGATAGAAAAAGCAGAGATAATAAAATGGCAGGAGCAGAGGATAATCGAGAATTTTTTAAAGACTGTATTCACGTATTACTATGTCAGGATGATGAATAGTTGCACTAACCATTTAAAAAAAAAGACTTACAAAAGAGAAATTAGACTGATGTATATACCATGAAAAAGGAAAACACAAGACTATATAATTCTACTTTTTTTGTGCCAAAATGCAAGGAAGTAAGCTTGTCAATCACCAGTAAATTTGATGCAATTAAAAGTTACCAGGCACCACCTACAGGAGTTGATAATTTTAAGAAAAAATATGTCTCGTTCCTGAGCTGGTATCACCAACTGAAGATTAATTTCCTATTGTTCAGGAGGCGCTGCATGCATCTGTGGAAGTACTCCACAAAGTGTTTTCAGACTACAGGGCTGCATCTGGGTACACACACTACGTGATGTGGGAAGTCTTGCTCACGTCTTTGCTTGATTCTTGGGACAAGCACGTGAGGGAACCAAAAAAATAATAATAATCCATGCCATTAGGAGGCACCATGGGCAAAAATCTTTAATTGTTCTTCTACCCTGATGATGAAGGCAGGGCTGAAAGCAAGACGCCCAGCAAGAAGGAAACATTTCTGCAAAATGTGAGCTGGCAGGAGTACGTCAAGTGATGAAGAGAAAAGAGGGAAAGGAAAATCAGTGTGTCACCATGGTAGAAAGCCAGTTTTTTAGAAGAGGAATTGTAGAAAGAAGATACAGTTGCTGCAGGAACAAAGAATCAGGAAATCTCAGAGGGGACCATTCGGTAGAGAATAATTGGAAAATGTGTCAAACTTGACATTTGGGGGAAATCTTGAAGGCAGAGACTGCTGAATCATGTTTTGATAACTTTTCCTCAGGTAATCATTCTTTGCCTTTCTTGATAGATACTGGTACTTCTTATTTTGTAATTTCTACTGAAAGTTCTTGCTTTTCCATCTGTTGACAGATCAATACAGGTTGTTTGTATTTCTGGTTAGGCTTCTACTTGTTCCTTTTTCACCATGGCTCCTGTATAGATAGATAAGTCCTCTGAGAAAGAACATACTGTCTAATTTCTCCCGAAACTCCTATAAATCCATTGAGGAGAGAACTGCTGTGCAAAATAAAAACTACTATATTCAATACTCAGGATGAAGTGTCTATGAAGCACCAGGAACATAGGCTTGATTTGATTTCTATGAGCCTTCCTGAAGAAAAGAAGATTCAGGATAAGCAGAAATCTCACTCCTTTCTGGGATACACTCTGAGCTAAAATAAATTAATACATCATTTAGGGCTCCAGGAAATAATGATATAGGTTGAATCACAGATATTGTGCCAATAAAATAACTTATCAAAAGGATAAGCTATGGTCATGTATAAACAATATCCTTTAACAAGCCCTCAATTAAAGAGACTCAACCCAGTTATATAAGAATTAGAAGTACAAGGGATACAAAATTTTAAGGAAGTAAGTACATTTTTGATTTGTTTCAATACTTCCTTGAATCCATATAAGTGCATGCTTTTTCAATTCTTTTTGAGTAGCTTATAACATCTGTCTGATTCAATCGTATCTCATTAAAATTTTTTAACGAGATTTAAAGATTTTTAGGGTTAAATCTTCAACGCTTGTTCATCTTCATAATTTTCCCTTTTTCTGAAAATTACCTTTTAAGATTCTTTTAAGAGTTTTAGTGGTCTTCCACTGAAATGTCCAATTGATTCACCCCCCAGGACCTGATAAACGTGTCATCAGAGAAGTATACCACCTGACTGGTGCAGAGGCAGGTGTATCTTTATTAGTTTCTAGACATTAATCCAAAGAAGAATAGGATTTTACTGTCTATTTCTCAAATTTCAAATTTCTACCCCACTACTTTTGTTTTTATGACATATAATAAATTATTTCCCATTGGAAATTTGATTCTGTGGCTTAATGATCTCTGAAAATAAAGATCTGCATTCTCTGTTGGGTAACATATGATAGAAAAACTTTTGTTGTTTTTGCTGTTAGTTTTTCCACATGACTATTTGTCTCCTTTGAACTCAAATCAATTAAAAATATTATGCTCACAGTAATATCTGGATTCAGCACAAGTGGCTTAAACACAATAGACATTTATTGTCTCTCATAGTTTAGAAATAGATGTTAACTATGATTTGAAGAACTGAGCAGTAAATTGGTGAACACCACAGTTTCACAGAGACAGAAATTCTAGGAAGCTATTATCACCCATAGAACTTGGGGAACCAAATTAAAGAGGCAAGTATTATTAAAATATAGAATAATTAAAGAAAAGTAAAGTGGAGAAATAGATTTCTGAGAAGAGAGCGCTTCTTGACTGGAGAGTGGCTATAAGCTTGAAGGAAGTCTCTGCAGAGTGTTAGGACTCTGACATGGCATACTAGTTTTCTGGCACTGTTGTCTTTGGGAGGACGCCAATGCTGGTTTGGCCATTGTTAGAAAAATGAATGGCAGAATGTATTAAACAGGTGATACTGAAATTAATTGCCATCGCCATGTTGAAAAGTAAATATTTCTGAGATACTAATGAAAATTTGCAACCACAGAAAGAAACAGTTCCTTCTTCCTTAGACTTTTAGTCTTCTTCCAGGGACTTCTGTTTGCAGAACCTAGCACAGTTTCCATTTACAAAGCTGAATAAGTTTTTTGCAGTCTTATTCAGCATCATTAACGAGGATATGGAAGAAAGGGATTTGTAGCTGAGAAACACTACATTAATAGCTGACACAGTTGTATTCATGAAAATGTTGAGCATAGACCAAGTTTGTGTCAGGTATAAATATGCAGCTCCTTTAATGACAGCAATTTCAAAATCAACCTTTGATAATCTAATTAAACTATTATGTGGTTATGTTCCTGATGATCCATTCTAATAGCAGCAACTGCCATAACAAGACATATTAAATCCAAAATGAGATAATTATTTCAGCATGTTTTTCTCATATATATGATATGAATATCAGTCCCCAAACTATATACAAGAAATATAGCTTTTTAAAAATAATTTATGACTCCCTACCCACAATTAGTTGATATGGCAGAAAATGTAATCCTAAGTTATTGTTGTTATTCATCTCCCACTGTATAGTTGTGATACCTTTCTTTATTTTCTGTCTTCCATCACCACATGATTACCATAGAGATGCCCTTTGTTCTTCTCCAATTGGCACTTTCAGTGAAGGGAGTTTAGTGGTCAGAAACTGCCTAAGGAGCACAATGAAGAATGGACCACCTGAAACTCATTCCCCACCACTACACAATATGTCCATTTAACAAATATGCATGTATACCCTTGATTCTAAAATTATAAATAATATATACATATAAACACACACACGCATGTATATGCATATATATGCAGCTTAGTATGAACAAAAAAATGTAAATATCAATAACTGTCTCCTTTAGGAAGACTTTCTAAAAGTGACTCTGTTTTCCTCAGTCTCAATTAAGAAATCAAGACTCTCTCCTTTATGCTATCATGTTTTCTAATTATAAGTTATATTATTTGTGAATCATTGTCTTTTTAGCTTTCTCAGTAAAATCAGAACTATTGCACACAAAGGCTCAGCTCTGTTTACCATTAGGCCCAAACTTTAAGTTTGTTTGGAACTTGGAGGTTCTTACTTTTTAAAGTAATGTCAACTGCTGTTATTGTGATCTCCAGAATTTGAGTGGCTTCTTAAAAAGTCAAAGTTTATTACTCATTTATGCAAAGTACAATTGATGGAGGGAATCTTCTACCATACATAGTCTTTTAGGACCTGGCTGAACAAGAAAATGCCATCTGGGCTAATCCTAGAGTTGACATGCAACTAGCAAACAGCAAAATCATACAGTGGGGATCATGTGGTAGTTTTGTACTGACAAGCCTGAAATGGTGTGCCTTACATCTGCCAATATTTCATTGGCTTTTGCTTAGTGACGTGGCCACAACTGTAAGAAAGTTGGAAAATGAACTCTTGCTGTGTACCCAAGGAGAAAGAAAAAACAAATTTGGTAAATATTCAGTCTTTACCACAGAAGTGTTATGTAAATATTGATTGATTGAATGAATAAACAGAGGGATAAATAACTGAATGAATATATGAGTGAATATTTAATCAATATGGTCAAACTCCTTTGGAATTGCTGCTTCCTATTATTTTATCAAACTTTAAGGTTTTTTGATACTTAATTTGTTCTATTTCTTGCAAGAAGTTTGTACATAGATTTGCTTAGAACAAATACAGAGGAAAGATACCTTCCACCTTTTAGCCTATTTTATAATCTTTAAAATATATTTAGATGACATATTAAGCACATCACATAAATTCTCAGTTCTTAAAAGTGCAAAATAAATATAATAATTTTTTTAGGTAAGAAAATAGAGTATCAGGGGGTTTTGTTTGTTTTTCCTCAGTACTACTCAGCTAAAAACAGGGGTCTATTTAGCCTATCTCTTTCATAGTCAATGTGTTTGTTTCTTTTTAGGATACAATAGGATTACATCTTCTGCCATCTCATATTTCCAAGAGTACACTGAGGAACTTTACATGATGTAGTCTAAGTAATAAAGAAGTAAAGTTGTTCTCTGATTTTTTAACTATTCTGAAAGCTGTAATGGATTATAAAATAAGCTATGCTAGGGAATGTGTTGCAAGATCAGAACAGAAGAATCATGTCTTCACAATATGTTGTAGTGTATTTAGAAATTATAATAATATTTGACATTGATATTTCACATATGAGTGCCAGGTTTTACAAGCATTGAGGAGGCAGATGTTCTGTGATCTTGTTTCTTTTGTAGCTCTATGCATTTTGGAGCTTTCTTTGAGAAACTGAAACAACAAAATCTTGATGTTTTACCTCCTTAATTCACTATCTTTTGAATCTGTCTCTAGCAGATATTAGAAAATAACACTTTGCCAGGGGCATTGTGGCAATTTTCAGAGAAATTTTTAGTTTTCATGCACACATAACTCTTCTATTAATATCATCAAGGAATGACATAAAACATAAAGAAATCATTAATATATTTATATCTTGATGTGATGTCAGAAATTAAAAATTACTTAGAATAAAGAGGAATATGTCATGAAACTAAATATTATGTTCCATGTAATGTACATTAAACAGTGGTATGTGAAAGGAGAGTGTACTGAATCAAAGGTACAATACTATCATATGGAATTTCTAAATTATCAGTGCATCATTACCACAAAAGTTGGAAATAATTTTGAGATTATTAAGGCATTTATAGAAATTGGTCAACCACTGATCTTAGATTTTATATTCAAGCATTCTCAAGACATAACAGAAGACACAAGAGTATACATTCTATGCACTGTATATCAGAAAACCTAAATTTTTATGAAAATGTAACCACCCTTATGACCAATATTAAAAACAAAATTTACTATAAAATATTATTTCATTTAAAACATTTAGGAATAAATGCTATATGTAAAACATTGTTATATTAATGTCAACATATAATTGAGATAATTCATCTTTTCCAGAGATGACTAGGATACTAACTACAAAAACTGAATAAGAAAGAATTCATGCAGAATTAGAACAATAATTAATTTATTCTATAATATTTAGAGATTGTGTTAGATATACAAAAAGTTTTCTAGAAATCTCAATGCAGATATCTTGATGCTTGCATCATATCAGTGAACACAACTAAAACAAAATTATAAAAACATAAAGACAAATCCAAGTCTTTATTCTGTAGATGTTGTAAGAGATGAATAAAGCAATCATGGCCATTTGAAAATGTCCTTAAATCAAAGCTAATTAGTGAATGTCTAAGCCTTGGGGTCTTGTCAAATTTCCAGGACCCTAATTGTCTCATGCTGCTCACTTCTGTTTGAATTGTCACTTTGAATGACATGAGTATGGAGACATAGATACACACAGACACTCACACACACACACACACACACACACACACAGAAGTTTGCTTACACAAGCATGTAAAGTATTAGAATAATTAATATGAAAAACTCTATACATTTCAATAGTTTATAGCAGTTCAATAGGTTATTGATTCTGAAACTCCCAATGACTTCTGATTATAATAACACTCAAATTACAGATTTAAAATAAGTTTACAGACAAGCGTCATCCTATTGAAAAACAGATAATACAGTAGCTGAGTACACCACAGCATTTCCTATATTCTTGTTTTTTATTGTTATAAAGATGTGGGGTACAATTCAGGGTACAAACGTTGATAATGCAGGTACCCTTGTTGATGAGGTATGCCCCTTCTTCCTATAGCAGTCCCTCAACGGCCAATCCCACCCCCCTTCCCTGACAGTGTCCCACTACTGACAATGCCTTTCTTATAGTATTATAATAATTGTTCAAAATCCACTTATGAGTTTTTTAAAATTATTTTTTATTGTAAAGATTTGGGGTACAATTCAGGGTTAGGTATACAAATGTTGATTATGCAGGTACCCTTATTGATGAGGTATGACCCTCCCTCATACCCACTACTGCCAATCTCTTTCTTATAGTATTATAATAATTGTTCAAGGTCCGCTTATGAATGAAAACATACGGTACTCTGTTCTTTGTTTCTGTGACAGATCACTGAGTATGAACGACTCTAAATCCATCCACGTTGCTGTGAAGTCAATATCTGTCCTTCTTTATGACTGCACAATATTCCATTGTGTATATGTACCGCATTTTTTTAATCCAGTCCAGCTTCAATGGACAGCATGATTGGTTCCATGTTTTTGCTATTGTTAATAGAGCTGCAACAAACATACATGTGCAGGTATCTTTTTGTAGAATGATTTGAGTTCTTCTGGGTATATTCCCAATAGGGGAATTGCTGGGTCATATGGAAGGTCAATTTTTAGTTCTCTCAGAAATTGCCACACTGTCTTCCAAAGAGGTGCACTATTTGCATTCCCACCAGCAATGTAGAAGCGTTCATTTTTCTCCGCATCCTTGCCAGCATCTATTTTTTGTTGTTTGTTTTATTAACAATGGCCATTCTTACTGGGGTTAGATAATATCTCAATGCGATTTTGATTTGCATTTCTCTGATGTTTATTGAGGTTGAGAACTTTTTCATGAATCTGTTGGCTGCCTGTATATCTCCTTTTCAGAAGTGTCTATTCATGTCTTTTGATCAATTTTTGTTTTTTTCCTTTCGGTGCATTTGAGTTCCTTGTATATCCTAGATATTTGGCCTTTGTCAGATATACAGTTGGCATTTTTTTTTCCAGGCTGTCTCCCTGCTCTCTTGATGGTTTCTTTTGCTTTGAAGAAGCTCATTAGTTTGATGAGGTCCCACTTGTCTATCTTATTTCTTAAGGTATGAACATTTAGGATTTTAAATAGGAATTGGTTGCCAGTTCCAATTTCCATAAGGGTGTCTCCTGCATTTTCTAAGATTCTTATAGTCTGAGGTTTTACACTTAGGTCTTTGATCCATTTAGAGTTAAAATTTTTGAGTATGGTGATAGGTAGGGGTCCTGTTTCAATCTTCCGCTTGTGTTCAGCCAGTTTTCTCAGCACCATTTACTGAATAGGTTCTCCTCTCCCCAGTGGTTGTTGTTGGAGGATTGTCAAAGATGAGTTGGTTGAGAAATTGAGGCTTTGCTTCCAGAATTTCTACCCTGCTCCATTGATCTATATGCCTGTTCTTGTACCAATACAAGGCTGTTTTGATTACTCTGGCCTTATAGTATAGTTTGAAGTCTGGAATTATGATACCTCCAGGTTATTTTCTTTTACTAAGGATTGTTTTGGCGATTTGTAGTTGTTTATGAATATCTTTATTTTCATTTTCAGTTCTGAGAAGAATGCTATTGGTGACAATGTGTATTGGATTGAATTTTTAGATTGTCCTTGGTAGGATGCACATGTTAACAATATTGATTCCTCCTATCCAGGAGCATGGAATATTTTTCCATTTGTTAGTGTCTTCTTGAATTTCTTTGAGCAGTGTTTTGTATTTCTCATTGTAAAGGTCTTTCACTTCTCTTGTTAGGTAGATGCCGAGGTATTTCTTTTGTGTGTGTGTGTGGCTATTGTGAATGCGATTGTGCTTTTAATTTGGGTCTCTGCCTGCTTGTTGGTGTATAGGAATGCGATTGTCTTTTTTACATTTATTTTGTACCCTGAGACTTTGCCAAAGTCCTTTATCAGTGCAAGCAGGTTTTTGACTGATTCTCTTGGATTTTCAGGGCATAGGATCATATCAGCAGAGGGATAACTTGAATTCTTCCTTTCCTATTTGGATACCCCTGATTTCCTTCTCTTGTCTAATTGCCCAAGCTAGGACTTCCAACACAATGCTGAACACGAAGGGTGAGAGTGGTCAGCATTGGCATGTTCCAGTTTTCAGGGGAAATGTTTCCAGTTTCTGTTCATTTAGCAATATGTTAGCTGTGGGTTTATCATAGGTGGCACTTATTATTTTGAGGTATGTTCCTTCTATACCTAGGTGTTTGAGGGTTTTCATCAAGAAGCGATGCTGGATTTTATCAAAAGCTTTTTCTGCATCTAATGAGATAATCATGTGTTTCTTGTTTTTACATCTGTTGATGTATTTAGTTACATTTATGGTCTTCCAAATGTTGAACCAGACCTGCATTCCAGGGATGAAGCTTATTTGGTCATGGTGGATGATTTTTGAGATGCGTTTTTGGATCCGATTTGCTAGACTCTTTTTGAGGATTTTTGCATCTATGTTCATAAGGGATACTGACCTCTAGTTCTCATTTTTTTGGTGTTGGATCTTTACCCAGTTTTGGTATCAGTGTGATGGTAGCTTCATAAAATGATTTGGGGAGAATTCCATCCTTCTCAAGTTCCTGGAATACTTTTAATAGATTTGGTATCAGCTCCTCTTTGTACATTTTGTGGAATTCTGCTGTAAAGCCATCCAGTACAGGGCTTTTATTTATAGGTAGTTTTCGTATGACAGAGTCAATTTCCTGGGCTGCTATTGGTTTATTTAGTGCCTCAGTGTCTTCTTGTTTCACCTGGGAAGTTTGTATGATATCAGAAAGTCCTCCATTTCATTTAGATTATCAAGTTTGTTTCCATATAGGCGTACATAGTATCTCTGATAATCTTTTGTATGTCTTCGGGGTCAGTTTTGATTTGATCTTTTATATTTTTGATTGTGTTTATTTGGACTTTTTCTCTCTATTTCTTGGTCATTCTGGCTCTGGGTCCATCACGCTTGCTACTTCTTTCAAATAACCAGCTTTTTGTTTTGTTGATATTTCCTATGATATTTTTGTCTTCTATGTCCCATATTTGGGCTCTTATTTTGATGATATGAATTCTTCTGTGAAAGTTGTGGTTTTGGTGGTCTTCTCTTCCCAACTTCCTTAGGTGATTTGTTAGGCTCTCTACTTGTGATCTTTTCATTTTCTTGATGTGTGCTCATAGTAATATAAATTCCCCTCTTAGAACTGATTTCATAGCATCCGAGAGGTTTTGGTAATATGTTTCTTCATTTTCATTTCCTTTCAGGAATCTTTTAATTTCTGCTGTGATTTCAGTGCTGGCCCAGTAGTTGTTCAGCATCATGCTGTTTAGTGTCCATGTCTTTGTGGGCTTTCAGAAAATTTTGTTGGTGTTGAGATTTATTTTTATTCCACTGTCATCTGTGAACGAGTATGTAAGATTTTAACCTTATGGAATTTATTTATGCTTGATTTATGGCCGAGGATGTGATAGAGCTTGGCGTTCGTTCCATGTGGTGATGAGTAGAATGTCTATTCTGTTGTTGCTGGGTGGAATAATCTGTAATATTTATTAAGTCCATTTTGTCGAGTGTCAAATTTAGGTTCTGAATCTCCTTGTTTATTTTTTTGCCTCGATGATCTATCTAGGTCTATTAGTGGGGTATTCAAATTCCTTGCTATAATAGTGTTAGTGTCAATATCTTCTTTTAGTTTACTTAGTAGTTTCTTTACACATGCTTGTGCTCCTGTGTTAGGTGCATATAAGTTTAGGATGGATATTTCTTGTTGATAGATTGAACCTTTTATTATTATGGAATGTCTTTTTGCATCTTTAAAAAATTTTGATAGCTTAAATGTTGTTTTGTTTGATTTTAAGATTACAACTCCTGCCTTGTTTTGTGATCCATTTGCCTGGAAACTCATTTTTCATCCTTTAACTTTGAGTCTGTGTGCATCCCTTGTAGTGTGATTAGACTCCTGGATACAGCAAATAATTGGGTCATGGTTTCTCTTCCAGTTTGCCATTCTGTGTCTTTTCACTGTTGCATTAAGTCCATTCACATTCAGGCTGATTTTTGAAATGTGATTATTTATTCCTGTCATGAGGTTCTTATAAAGTTTTTTCTTTGTTTGCTTGTTTTATTTTGACTTTGGGATTGATATATGTGTGTGTGTTTTCAAGTTTCTTGTTGCACTGTATTCACTGTTGATTCTGTGCTCTGCTGTTCTTTTGGGAAGTGTGTGGTCATTCTTTTTTGTCTTTCTTTTGTGCTTAATACCTTTTTAAGTGTCTCCTGTAGAGCTGGTCTGGAAGCAGCATAATCCCTTAGGGATTGGAAGCCTGAGAAAGATTTTAATTCTCCATCACAAATGAAGCTGAGTTTGGCTGGATAGGAAATTCTTGGTTAAAGTTGTTTATCTTTGAGGACTTTGAATATAGGGCTCCAGTCCCTTGCTTGTAGTATTTCTGCCGATAGGTCTACTGTTATTCTGATTGGTTTTCCCTGATAGGTAGTCTGACCTTTCTCTCTGGCTGCCTTTAGGATTTTTTCTTTTGTGCCCACTTTGGGTAGGTGAATTACTATGTGTCTAGGGGTTGGTTTTCTATTTTGATGTCTTGTAGGAGTTCTCTGTATTTCTTGTGCTTGGTTTCTCTGTATTTCCTGTGCTTGGTTGGTCACATCTCTGGTGAGATGGGGAAAGTTTTCTTGGATTACCTCCTGGAATACTTGCTCCAAGTTGTTCTCCATTTCCTTTTTTCCTTCTAGGATACCAATCATGCATAGATTTGGCCTCTTGATATAATCACATACCTCTTGTAGGCTTTGTTCTTTCTTTCTGAATCTTCTTTCTATGTTTTTTTGCAGATTTGGTTAATTCCATGTTCTGGTCTTCAAGTTCTGAGATTCTTTCTTCAGCTAGGTTAATTCTGCGTTCCATGCTTGTCATCTTGTTATTTATTTCTTGAATGAAATTTTTTATTGCCAAAATCTGTTATAAGTTCTTTCAGTGTTGCATCTTGTCTTTCTTGAGTCTTGTTCACTCTTTTCATTCATTCCCTAATCCTTGTGGTATTCTGGGGCCAGTCATTTGTCACTTTCATTGTTTGGGCACCAAAGTCTGAATTTTCAGGAGTTTTGTCTTTGGTACACTTGAAATTGCCCATGGTCTTCCTTTGGTTTTTCCTCACTTGTGACAGATCTCTTGTTTTTCTCTTTAGTTCTATTATTCGGTGTCAGTGGGAGAGACTTTCCCTTCTGAAGTTTGCTCAGTCCTCTATTCTTCCCTGATCTGGCCTTTGGATTTGTTCTATTTTGAAATAGGATGGTGGATGGGAAGTTTTGCAGTCTCTTGTAGTTTCTGAAATTCAAATAAAGTAGGGGATGGGGTGCTAGGATTCAGAAACTACTTTCAAATTACAAAGCTTACTTATTGTGGTATGTGTTCCCTGAGACCCACTCCACATCACCACTCTATATGATGATGCAAAGCAAAAACCAATGCAAAAAACAATTGAACACACACACACACACACCCAAAACAAACTGGAATAACAACAAAGTGTAGCAAAACAAACAATAACCAAAACCCAAGAAAACTAAACACACACACACACACACACACACACACACACACACACACACAGACACATACACGTCTATCACAAAATGAATAGAAAAGAAAAACAGAAAGACTGGATAAAAAAGGAATAAAAAGGAATTCAGATCAAACCCTCACATATATTGATACACACCTTAAACTATAAAAAATGAAAATAAAATACCCCAGAAGAACAAAAGAGCAAACACAAACCAACAACAACACAATTGAAAGATGAACACTCAATTGTTCACATACACACATAAACAGAAAAGGACAAATAAAAGAAGAAAGAAACAAAAGAAAAAGAAAAAATATTTTGGGGGATTGTGATCAAGCCCTCACATACACATTCATACACAAAGGAAAGATATTTTAAAAGTAGATGAACTAACAAGCAAACAGTCAACAAACTTTAACAAAATTTTTAAAAAATAATAAAAAATTAAAGAAAAAAAGAGAAAATAAACCTGCCTTCCTGTGGCAGACTCTGTAATTGTTCCTCTAATCAGGTCTCTCCTACAGAGCCACCTCTTTCACTCTCTCCTCAATGTCTGGAGCAGGAAAGGAGGAGGGACAGTGGAAGTGGGTAAGTCTGCAGTCCTCCCCTCCCACTCTCATATGGTCAGGGAGATCTCCTCTGGTGGGGGTATGTGGGATTGTCTCTTCCCAGTTTTGTACTCACAGGGGGTGCCCCAACCAGGCCTATCCTGGAATGGAGTTATCCTATTGCAACTGACATCCAGGCTCCTCCTGGGTTTTTCCCTCTCAGTCATGGCCCAGCTATGAGGGTCTGATGTTTAGAGGATTCCTGGGGAGGAAGGGGTTTGGGTCAGCCCTGGACTCACCACTGATCTCTTTGGTGTCCTTCCTTATTCTTTTCTGGCCACATCCTTTGTCCTGCAGCTGGATAAGGGTAGGGGATGGGGTGCCTGAAACTCAGTACTCGTTATGTCCCTCCGAAGTTTGTGCTTTCAGTATATTCCCTCTGGGTCACAATCAATCCCTGAGTAGTTGATCTACCAGTCGCAGAGGTAGGGTCTGTTGCTCCATGGATAACAAGTCGGAGCACTTTCCTGCCCCACCTTCAAGATGGTGGCAGTATGCCTCTCTTGTCCTCTTCCATGGGACTTTGCCTTTGGACTCCTTCTACAGCCCCTGCTGCTAATGCCCTGTCAGGTGTTGAAGTGGTGAGTCAAAGCCTGGAACCGGCAGCCTCTCCTGCTACAATGTTGAGGCAGAGCCTCGGATTATAGTCTCTCCATGCCGCTTTTCACAGGAAAACTTTTGTTCATTAAAACAAAAAATGACACTTGGCTTCTGCAACCTGAAAAAATCTAGGGACCAAGCAGAAAACCTGCAGCACCAGCTACTATACCAGGGACCTGGACACTTGCTCATGAGTCCTCACTTAGATAGTCTCTCTCAGCATTTTCTTCCCAGGAAGGGTTTTGTTGATTAAAAAAAAAGAAAGAAAGAAAATGATGCTTGGCTTCTGTGTCCCAGGAATCACTAGGGTGCAAGCCCAGCTGCTGTGACACGAACTCCTGTACCAGGAGAGCCCTGACTGCCAGCTCCCTAGCTCTCACTCAGTCAGCCACTCACATGCCCACTTTCTCACCAGCATGTACACAAAATTTTCCATACACTCACTCACTCACATGGGGACTCACATAGTCCGACTGGTTCAGTCGCCATCTTCCCCACATCCTGTATTGTTCTTTAACAGAACCCTGAGTTTGATTGATTTTTAATGTAAATATGCCTGGGAATATAGAATAACTGATCTAATCAAATGCTGCCAGTGCTTTATCTAAAGATGGATATGGACTGTTTGCCGCATGATAACTGGAGTTAAGTCTCCATATTGCATAATGAGACAACACATTTCATAATCAAAGTCATTATCTGTGGCTTTGAGTAACTGAAGAAAATCCTGGTCTGTGTGTTTTCTGATATCTTTTTTTTTTTTTTTGAGTTGGAGTCTCACTCTGTCACCCAGACTGGAGTGCAGTGGCCGCTCCCAGCCACCGCAGCCTCGACCTGCTGGGCTCCGGCGATCCTTCCGCCTCAGCCTTCCAAGGAGCTGGAACTACAGG
>CAUYQG010065451.1:0-49117 GCA_963574415.1 Tarsius wallacei | reverse complement strand
ATTATTATGAGGGGTGAAGGATTGCTAATTATTGAACTATTCCCTAGATGGCCATGGCTAGTTTCTATTCAAATAAAACATTTTTTGATCACGTTATGTGTTAGATTATTAAAAGGATATTGATTTTGATCTTGAAAGTCTCATGTGAGAACATTTTTAGTAAATGTATTGGACTTTTTGACTTTGGGAAAGAATATGGATTTAGTATTTCTTTTTTATTTTTTTGAGTTGGAGTTTCACTCCATCGCCCAGACTGGATGCAGTGGCATGCTCCCGGCCCCCGCAGCCTCGACCTGTTGGGCTCCGGCGATCCTTCCGCCTCAGCCTTCCGAGTAGCTGGAACTACAGGCGTGCGCTACCACGCTCGGCTGATTTTTTTGATTTATTGTAGAGATGAGGTCTCGCCAAGTTGCCCAGGCGGGTCTCGAGCCCGCAGACTCAGGCAATCCACTCACTTCAGCCTCCCAAGGCGCGGGATTACAGGCTGAGCCACCTAGCTGGCTTGGAACAGTTCTTGAACTCATCAATTTTGGTGCCTTTTAGTACTTCTGTTGTTTTTTGTTTTGCTTCTTCCACATTGACAAAGCGTTTCCCTTTGAGGACTTTGTTCATCTGCGGAAACAAAAACTTTTCCTCTTGAGAAACTTTTTTTCATTTGTGGTGAGATTGGGTGAATGGGGGGGTGGGGCATGGGGTCATGCCATTTTTGGTCAAAAATTGCTGAACATTCAGCATGGTATGGGCAGGTGTTCTTGTAAATCACCCATCATGAAATGGGCACATGCATTGAAAGTCTCTCCAAAGGAAAAAAGAAAAAAAAAAAATCGCTGAAGACAAATGCAGCCTCTGACACCAACGCGAGCTGGTAGACTGTTGTCTATAGGTTCCTAGAACTCTTTACCTAGTGGGGAAAACCTGTACTACAGGGTGTCCACCTTACAGAAGATAATTTCAGGTTTTTTGGGGTCCTTCTTCGTATAGAATATTGCTTGTGTATTTAAATATCTTTATATGCAGATTCATGCAAGATACATCATTCTGTAAATTCTTTACTTAATTGAACGTGATGTTTTCCAAATCGATCCATTTCCATATCTGTAGATCTGTTTTGTTAATTTGAACCCTTTATAGTGTTCCTGTAAAAATGGACCATCATTTACCTGTATCATCATCCTACTGATGGTTGTTAACTTGTTTTCAATTTTTCTCTATTAGAAAAATGAACATCGTTGTTTGTTTCCTTGTACATATATTAAGATTTATTTTTGGTATATATGCCTAGCAATGAAATTATTGAATTTAATGTATACCCATTTTAACTTAATAAGATATTGCCAAATTGTTTTTCAAATTTGTACTCTTACTCACATTGTATTATTACTCAACTCTTACTATCTCAAAAAAATTTTTGGAAATACTTTGTAGGTGAAGTGTTATATTATTTTTAGTTTGTGTAGGTTCAAGTAGGGGAGACTGAGTGTATGTATATATACATTTTTTGACTACTGGGCTTTCCTCATCTATGGATGTTCATAATTTTTGCCCAATTTTTTTTTTTTTTTTTGACTTGTGGTCTTACTCCATTATTTAGGTTGGAGTGCAGTGGCATGATCATGACTCACTGCAGCCTTGACCTCCTGAGCTCAGGCAGTACTTTTGCTTCAGTCTCCAAAGTAGCTGGGACTACAGGTGCATGCCACCATGCCCAGTTAATTTTTTAAAAAATTTTTGTGTAGAGAAAAGATCTCGCTATGTTGTCCGGGTTGACTTCGAACTCCTGGACCCAAGTGATTTTCCCTCCTTGGCCTCCCAAAGTGCTGGGATTACAGGTGCACCCTGTCATATTTTTTAATTGGGTAATTGCTATTTTCTTACCTGTAGTATTTTATATATTCTCATTGTTTTTTATGTAACAAATAATTCAATTATCTTTTCCAAGGATATGTCTTGAAATGAAATGAATGTGTTTTTAAACTAGTTTTATGGAATCTCTTGTAATAGCATAGTTTTAAATTTTAATATAGTCAATTTACCCCCCCCCCCAAGTTTGTCATTTAAGACATATTTCTCTTTGCTAAGGCCATAAAATATTCTCCAAAATTTTCTCCTAAATGTTTTAAAGTTTTATCCTTTACATAACATTTTCTTAGGCGGTTCAAAATTGATTTTGTTTATGATGTGTGGAGGAATCCAATTTTCTTATTTGATTTGATATTTCTAGTCAGAGAAACAAGAAATTGTTTTCCATATAGATAGCAAAGCGACCCAGCACTTTGTATTAAATAATCTGTTCTTTTCTCACCAAAGTGCAAATATTTACCTGCATACAAAGCTGCCATTTATGTGTAGGTACATTTCTGAGCTCTTCATTATGTTCCATTGTCCAATGAGCACCCCACCTCTTCTCACTCCCTTTTTCTTTTCTTTTTCTCCAAAATAGTCATAGCTATTCTTGGCTCTTTACTCATATACACAAATTTTAGAATCTGTTTTTTCAAGTTTCATGAATAGTCTTGTCTGGTTTTGGAATCATACTTATGCTAACTTCTTGAAATGAGTTGGGTAGCTTTTCTTCTTTTCAAAGCCTCTTGAACAGATTTTATAAGATAGGGATTATCTGTTTATTGAAGGCTTTGTAGGATCATTTCTAAAATTGTCTCAGTTCATATCTTTTTTTTGAGAACTGATTTTGGATTAATTATTTTTTAAAATATTCAAAACCCTTTAATTTTCTACTTATTCTTAGTCAAGTTTGATATTATATATATTTTCTAGAAAAGTCAGTTTTTAAAAAATTTATAAAATGTCGTTATTTGTTAAGTGTTTTGATTTTAAAAACCTCTAGTTTTTCAGTGGTTATGTCTGTCTCTTTTTAAACTTCTACTACTTTGACTTTATTTTCTGTCCTTCTCAGTCTTCTAAGTGTTGTCTACCAGTTTTTCTAATGTCCCAACTTTTGTTGACAACTTCTGTAACTTTTTCTCATTTCATTAACTTTTATAATCTTAGTTATTTCTTGCCTGCTTCATTCTTTGATTTTACTCTATATTTCCACTGGTTTTCTGAGTTCTATGATTAATTACTTTGAATCATTTTTATTTTTCTACATATCTATTTCAGTTATAAACATATCTGTTAATTTTGCATTAAATGTCTTACACATTGTTTTAAAGGCAATTCTTTCATTGCCATCCAATTCTAAATATTTCATAATTTTCTCTTTACTCTTTAACTGATACATTATTTAATGATTTGCTCTTTGTCATATGATTTACTTAGAGATTTATTCCTTAACTTATAGGCTATTTAGAAATGCATTTTCAGTTTCCAAACATGTACTGAACTGCGTTTTTGCTATATGTTTCTTATTTAACTAGGGCAAAAGAACATGATCTATGTAGTAGTGATTTTTAATGTGTTTATGAGATGTCTTTGTGCCTAACACTAGAGCAATGTAAGTAAAAGTTCTTATTTTTGCTTATAAAGGATGAATGTTTATATTTTGGGGCTACAGTATTCTGAATATGTGTGTTCAAGTTTTATATATTTTTAATTTTTTTTGTCTGTTTGTTTTGTCAGTTTCTTAAAAAAGGATGGAAAATACTTCATTGTGATTGAGATTTTTCAGTTTTTTTTAATATTTTGCAAGGTTTTCCTTTTATTCATTCAAAAAAAATTTTTTGATATATGAAATTTCAGTTATAATATCCTATTGGTAAATTGTTTTATTAGTATGCAGCTTCCCTTTCTATCTCTGTTAATGCTATTTGCCTGTAGTTTTATTTTGTTCCACTATTGATCCTGCTACTTTGCTCTTTTTAATACCTACTGTGAATTGATTAATAGTATACCCACTCAGAGAAATTCGCACATTTTCACATTTATTGAGCCACTGGCTAGGGTCCTAATTCAAACTGAGCACACCACTCAGTATCATGATGTTGCCAACTAGATATTTTCAAACATGGCCTCTCCCTCATGTCTTGACTTCACTCTGGATGTAACCTGTGGATTTTCTCATTTAGAGTCAAGTTCTACATTTGGATTTGTCCTCAGTTGGTCCCACATTCTTCTTGTGGCTCATTGTGGAGGTTCCTAGATGGCTCATGGTTAAGTCAGCTTGGCAATGACACAAGACTTTTAAACATTCTGGACCAGATATCCACCTTCTCTCAAGTGGAGTAGATTCTTAAATCATTGAATAATTAAAGAATAATGTACAAATTCATTATATGGGGTTTAAGGTGACACTTCCCTGAAGAATTGAAAGCCAAGGGAAATAAGATTGTTCCTAGAAATTAAAACTGTAAAATTTTTACATAACTGTATCAAAGCTGTGAAATGTTAAGTTTCTTCAAAAATATACCATGCAAACTTGTTCTCTGTCTTAAATGAAGACAATAAAGACTTTTTCTAGGATTAAGGGAAATATTACTTTTCAAATAAGGACTATGAAATTCAGAGAAAGGAAAGACGGAGAGATAAACTTCAGATATGTCCACCCATGCAACTTGCCCAAGGGAGGGAACCTCACTTAGCCAGAAGGGCCTTTGAACTGTGGGTCCCATTTGCTAAGCCATTATTTTTGAAGAAAAATCTACAGCGGATGATAGCCAACGACCTTCAATTATTCCCATTCCAATAGAAAGACTGTCACCATTATCTAAAAATGGCTGCAGTAGAACTCTCTTTTCCTGATGCCATTAAACATTGATTTCGCTAACTAAGTCCTCTTGTTCTAACTCCATGCTCATTGAGCAAACTCATGGTTATTCGGTTTTTCATATGGGTCTGCCTTTAGAGAGAAAATTGGCTGGTCATCTGGACATGAGTATTCTGTTTGCTGAAATAAATGTCTCTCCCACTGTAAATCATTACCTTAGTATTTTGATAATGATTTTATTCCTCATGTGTCCTTTATCTAAGACTGTATGCATATAATTTTTAAAAGTAGATCCTTCTTGTTGGAATATGTACAGTCATTTCTTAAATAGGTTAAGATGTAGAATTACAGTTTTACATTTTATATTTAAATAATTAAGATGTAAAACTCTAGTTTACATTTTATCACACTTTAATAAACACATCATTTTAGATTGTTTTTAATGTTTTGCTATATAAACAGTTCTATAAACATCTCTTCCACATACTTTGTGAACACATGCAATGATGTCAGTAAGATAACTTCTAAGAAGTTACTTTTCATGTTTTTTAATTTCAGAGGAGTCTTCTATCATGTTCACATGAGGATTCTGGCACAAGTGACGTATTGCACTGGAGTTTATGTAACCGTGTGTGTGTGTGTGTGTGTGTGTGTGTGATGTTATATTGCATTGGAGCCTACATAATAGTCAATAAATCAAAAAATTAGCTGGATGTGGTGGTGCATGTCTGTGGTTCCAGCTACCTGGAAGACTGAGGCGGAAGGATTGCCTAAACCCAGCATGTCGAGGCTGAGGTGGCCATGAACAGTGTGCCACTGCACTCCAGCCTGGGTGACAGTGAGACTCTGACTCAAAAAAAAAAAAAAAAAAAGAATTGGCCTTATAATTCCCTCAATTTTACAGCAATTGCTGCCTGGCTATTTTTCTCATGCATATAGTTTTTGAAATGTGCCTGATATACAACTTTAGCTGAACTTACTGATTGCCCCATTTCTGTGGACTACTATTCCCCTCCAAATCTACCTGTAAAAGGGCAACCGTTTTCATATAATGTAATTATTATTATTTTTGTAGAGACAGGGTCCTGCTATGTTGCCTAGGCTGGTCTCGAGCTCTTGGCCTCCAGCAATCCTCCTGCCTCGGTCTCCCAAAGTGCTGGGATTACAGGCATGAGCCACCATGCCCAGCTCATATAATGCAATTCTCTTCACCTTGCCACAGTTGGTTGGTCCAAAGTTAGATATCTTACCCAAGCTACAAAATCAATGTTTATCTGAGAATATGTACTTGAAACTAATACATTTTAGCATCACTCTGCTCTTTTAGAAAATCAAGAATTTGAAGGAGCTTTTTAATTTCAAATGACTTAGGAAGCAGAGGGGTTTAGCGTAGAATGAGATCTCAAGAATAAATATTTGGGTAATAAGAGGTATGGGTAATAAGAGATTAGGAGAGAAGAATTCCCAAATTATGTATAACCCCGTGGTTCTGGTTTCACTGTAATTCTTCCTGGAGCTCAGCTGTATTCCTATTTTTGAGTTCCTTTATCCTTATATTAAATTTTCCTTTCTTCTCATTAAGTTAGCTTAAAAGGTTTTCTAATAGGGCTATACTAGGAATCAAATGTTCCTTTCTATCCTCTTCCTATTACTTTATCACAAATACAAAACTGTGACTCTGAGTCAAAATTTTCCTCCAAGGTCTTCCAACCCACACACCAAAGAATCAAATTCAAGGTAGCTTATGAAAAATTCCTTGTGGTGTTTGTGAAGCATATTCCTCCTGCTATTTATTTCACAAAATTAAAAGCTTAACTGCCTTCAGTGAAAATTAATTTCCATGTAACTATTTTATTTGTTTATATTCATGGATTTTTTTTTTAAAAGTAAGAGCTATATAATCATTAGATTACTTGGAACATTTTATACACACACATATTTTCTATCCATAGGCTAGACTTTTAACCAATTTTGTGTGAATTTTAATGTTCATAGCAAAAATTGAGGCTTTTTTCCACTTAAGGAGTTACAGTCTTACCTTTTAAAATTTCCCAGTAGAGTTTCACAGAATGAAAATGATTCTTTTATAGAAGAAAAGAATGTCTTTTCCTTTTCATTTTTATCTGTACTATAAATGTCTATTTAGTTCCCATGGAAATGCAAACTCAAGTGTAGAATATCTGTGTGCTTGTGTTTGCATATATGTTCGAGAAAAAGCATGCTATGATAAAACCCCCAGTCATGCAGGCTAATATTCTGCTTGTGATGATGAGATCAAATGAGTTTGGCAAGAAGATCTTTTGTACCCCGTGGAGCAAGTTCAAAGAACTAGGGGTAGTAGAGTAGAAGTGGGGTAAGGGATGGTTCTCCAGAAAACATGTGGCATGTTTGAATTATTTTAATGCATTTTCTGAACTTTTCATCCTGTGAAAAATTATACATGATTTTCTCCACTGAAAACCTCAAACGTGAATACATAAGGTAGAACAAGGCAGAGCCAAGCTGATGCCTGGCTTAGGTATCTAAAGACTCAAGCAGAGCTCTGTACACTGCTCAGATACCAGAACTCTAACATGAAGATGGTGCCTCAGCTCTAAGGGACTCACTCTGATTGTTCTGCAATCTTTAAAAGCCCCAGGGATTCCACAGTCACAGAATCATGGCCTGGTTCCCTACCAGAATGCGAACACTTAAAAAGTCTTCCCAGATAAAGTTCTGTTATTCCTCTGACTTCTTTCAGAACTGGATGGCACTGCTGAATTCAGACATTAAGCTCCAGCCAGGGTCAAAGAGCAACTCATGTTGTCAAGTAAAACATTCTGCATGTGTTGACAAGAATGTCATTGATGTCACCTAGTATCTTGTTTATTATCCTACAGTATCTATATTCATCAAAGTTCAGAGGCATTAATTTGGTAAAATGTTCCAAGCCAGGAAAACATGCTAAGACTAGTGTTAACTGTTCTTGATACTTTTATTTTATTTTTAGGAGAGCAAATAGGATATTATTATTATTATTTGAATTGGAGTCTCATCTGTCACCCAGGCACACACATGGCCACCCCAGCGTCGACCTTCTGGGCTCTGGTGATCCTTCCGCCTCAGCCTTCTAAGTAGCCGGAACCACTGCGCAAGATACCACGCCTGGCTACTTTTTTGATTTATTGTAGAGACGAGGTCTTGCCAAGTTACCCAGGCTGGTCTCGAACCCGCGGGCTCAGGCAATCCACTAGCCTTGGCCTCCCAAAGTGCTGGGATTACAGACTGAGCCACCAAGCCTGGTCCAAAGAGGATATTATTTCCTTCAAATTTTTGAAGACCAAAAAGATGATTGCTATAGGAATTTCCTTTGCCTGAAACATAATATTTAATAAAACCAGAAAAATCTCAGAGGTGGCAGTTCATGTAATCCAAATAATCTTTCTAAGCTAGGAATATTTATCAACTTCCCTAATTAATGTCATTGAACTTTGATTTTCCTACCTCCAATATCAGGGACTTTAGTAAGATGGAAAATAGTCCATGCACAGATAGCTGACTTTAATAGAGAATTTCTCCTTGAGGTGAGCTATCCTTATTTCCTGCATAATCAAGTATGTGTTATTTTCACTTGACTGTGATCACTTGACTATTGCTACAATACCATCAATGGAACTAACCATCCCAGGTGCTTACAATCAGAGAAAGGAATGAAGAAAAATCAACCTCTTATGTTTGGTAACCATCCTTGTACGTTTATTCCTTGAGCACCAGTGCACCCTGACTGAGAGACATAATAGATAAAAATTGATTAGACAAAGTTTAGAAGACATTGCCTTTCCCACAATTAAGCATCCCAAGAAGCAATGTGGTAAATGGTGCTGAAACCATGAGACTATTCTCAGTGCCTCTCCAGAGAGATGGAAACAAACAAAACAAGACAAGGCAAGCTGTGGTCCTGTGCAAGGGATGAAGGAACAAGAGTCAAGGTCACTGGATAAAGCTGGAGACTAGTACAGCCTCTTTTTTCACCCATCTTGCCCTATCACATGAAAGACAAGTACGAAAAAAATGATCAAAAACACCTATTTATCCTTTAAGAACATCGAAGTTTATTCTTCTATGGCTTTTCATATGCCTTTACTGCTTTTAAGAACTCCCCACTCCCTTTTAGTATCTTACTATATTCTGCACAAAATATATCCACCACAGAACCCACAGTAGGATTGAATCTACTGGTTAACTGGTTTAGCAGCCTCAACCATGTTTTAAGAGCTCCTTGATGGTAGACATTTCAACTTTGGGTTAACTGCAGCATGGTTCCCAATATAGAAGTGGTAACCAATTTACATTTACTGGAGGAAGAAAGGAAAGAAGAGAGAATGTTTTCTCATTGCAACACACTTACTTCCTCTTGAAGAATAGCAACTTTCTTCCAGATAGGAATTCACTTTGGTTGGCTTGAACCTTGCAGTTCTTTCGGTCCCTCTGTTGTAGAAATCTTATCTCTCAGAGCCTCACACATGGGAGTATGAAATATGAATCAGATTTTGTAAGTGGATGCATTTTAGAAGTAAGGTGAAATGGTTCATTATAGCTTGTTTTATGACTCTGCTTTATTGTGGCAAAAAAGTGAAAGAATGATACAACTCATGGTAGATAACCATTACCACTGAAGCAAATTGAATTGCTTTCTGTGAGTACACCGTCACTGATCTAATTCTTACTAAATGTTAAGCAGGTTTCTGTGCTAAAAATATATTGAACTGAAACAGTGGATTAAGAAAGATGTTGTTCTAAATCTCATCTTGTAATTTTCACTTAATGGGTTTAAATTTCTTGAAGTCTCAGACTTTAAAATTGACTTGCAGAGATCTTAAGTTATGGCTCTGAATCCCTTTGGAGGATGTGCTTATGAATATTAACTGTACCTTAGGATGCACTGTGTTGGTACAAGACTCATTTGAGCTCAGAATTAGTGAGAGGTGAATGATGAATAATAGCCTCAGTGTGTGGAGTTTAAATATGCCAAAGAACAGACTCGGTATGGTATTGTAAAATGTCTTGTAGCTTTATTTCTGATTTTGAAATGTTACAGCTCTTGCTTATTGTCACAGCATGATCTGCAGCACAGTTGGGTGGTGCTTTTTTAAAGTAATGCAAATGCATGAATGTCAGAAATACCTTCAAATATCGGGGACTGCAACTTTAAGGAGTGTGTTTGGCATTAAGCAGCCTTTTCCAGCTAATGAATTTCTCAAGTTACAAGAATAATGGCCTTTTTAATCTTAGCAAGAGTAATTAAACAGACATTTGTTATTAATGATGTTGTTAATGGCAGAAGATATTGAATTCTCACTTTAGATATTATATTGCTTGAGAGTGATTATTTCGAATATCAGACATACAAGTATCTGATGGTTTTAAAAGTACAATATCTCCTTAAGAGAATTGTAAAGTACCAATTATTTAAAATAGAGACAGCCGCCTTAACATTTATTAATGCTAAGAAAACTAAACATTTCCAAACTGAGGCAGAGCTAACTTTTAAGGACAAAGTACATTTGTTTGATTAATTCTACTCTACAGTTGAAATGTATTTTTTTCTACTGAGATAGATATGTATGTATTAGTCAGGGTTCTTCTAAGAAACAGAACCACTGGGATAATATAGATATATGAGAGGAGATTAATTATGGGAAATGGCTGGTGCAATTATGGAGACTGAAAGTCCTACAATACGCCATCTGCAAGCTGAACAACCAGGAAAGCTGGTGGTGTAATTTGGTCTAAGTTTAAAGGCCTGAGAATCAGGGAAGCCATCAACGTAAAGCCTGGTTGAAATCTGAAAACTCAGGAAACATAAGTTCCATTGCCCATGGGCAGGAAAAGATGAATTTCCCAACTCAGGAAGAGAGAATGAATTCACCCTTGGTCTGTTTTTTTTTTTATTGTTGTTACATTTGAGCTCTCAGAGGACTGACTGATACCCTCCTACATTGGTGAGAGCAATCTTCTTTACTCAGTCTACAAATTCAAATGAATTTGAAACACTCTAACAGACATACACAGAAATGATGTTTTACCAGCTACATGTAGTAACGCAGTCAAGTTGACACATAAAATTAACCATCACAATTGGCAGCCCATATCTTGAGAGAGACTACTTAACCTGTGTCTACTTTAAAATAGAAAGGCCAATGATATTGCTTATGTTGATTTCCCCTTTCCAATAATTTCCTCAATTCTGTTCAGAAACCTCTCTATCCTCACCTTCAGAAGTTCATCCTAATTAGTCAATTCATTCATTTGTTTAACAAATATTTACTGCATACTAATTATGACTAGTTACTCTTCTGTGAACTGGGACTATAGCCGTGAAAGCATAAAACAAAACAAAACAAAAATATTACAAATAAATGAAAGCAAATATAAAAAGACAAACAGCCCTATGAATGAAGTTAATATATTAGTCAAGATAGAGCTATTCAAGCTATAGCATCCCCCAGTGACTTTCATAGTCCAGTGCCAGTGCTGAGCATTTGGGTCATATTGCCCCAGTAAGACCAGGGAAGAGAGCTTTTATCTCTGAGTGGAAGAAAGAAATGTTTTCTCTGTCCCCTACTAAACTAGTGACCCAGTGTCTACTGGCAGTCATTTTGTGTCTTTGAGGAAAACCCAGCTAGAGGTGAATCAAAACCTAAAGACAGCTATGGGGGTTTCTACTACTTGTTCTAAAGAATTTGAACAGATAAAGATTGTTTTATTAAAATTGAAACATAAATGAATGGCTCTGTTCTTTATTATAAGCATATAAGTGGGGGCCTGATCTTAATGAGATTGAGGGTAAATAAAAGATGCTTTGGGAATTCGAGAATCAGAGTAAAGGGCATGCTGATAGCAGTCATGCTCAGGAAGCTGCAAGGATTAGCCATCATGTCTTGACAAAAATCATGGGATTGGATTTTGAGGGTTTTTGATCAAGAGGGCTGGAAAGTCAGACTGGATAAGCAAGAGCTCATTAACTTAAGGGCATTGTATCTGTACACAGGGATTAATGGTCTGCCAAGGACCACAGAAGAAGGGGGAAAACCTATTGCTAGAATGGGTTTTGGAAGCCTGAAGACAGTGCTGGACCACACTGATTGAAATAAAATGCTTGAAGTGGCAGATGGTTGGAAGGGATTCAAAAGCTCAGCAAAGTGGGCCTGCTGGAATGCTATATTATATGAAGTCAAAAGACCTACCAGAGGATTACATTGCATGAAGGGCCAAGCAACTCACTAAAGCCACCAGAAGTTCACTGGTAAGAGGAGTGTCAACATCACTGAGAAGTTCAGTGATTGCTCTTTTCTGCATGTAAGGGAGGGCTGATGGCAGGGGCGTAGTCACCAAATTTGTATCTTTATGAACTCATGGGACTAATGAGGCTCTGAAGCAATGGAGCTGATGTGGCGGTGCTCAACTACTGTAAGCCATGAGGTTACTGTTATTTTAAGAACTAGCGAGGTCAGAGGAACAGCCAAGGAGGCTGTCAAAAAGGCAGCATGGTGGTTAATAGAATATGGCATGCCTGGGTCAAAATAGACAGATAGATTTCAAGTATGCTACTTAATATATACAATAAAAAGAAGACAAGGACAAGTGATCAGGTACTTGAGGGTGGTTGCCCCAGACACAAATTCTCTTGCCCAGTTTTAGGACCTGGGTCTGTTTTCAGACACAGAATGCAATAATTGATGCAGTGGGTGGATCTCCCAGAGAATCCTTGGTGTTACAATGCCATGTATATATTGCAATGATTCCCTTGGTATTTTACCAAAAGGATTTACGAATATTTACTTTGGTGCCCATGTACTGGTGAAAGGGGAATGCCAGACATTTTAAGGGCCCTTGGACCCAGGGTCTGAGCTGACATTAACACCTGGAGAACTGAAGTATTATCATGTCCCTCTTAGGGTGAAGGGAATACATGGGCCAAATAATCAATGGAGTCTTGGCCAAAGTTCTTAGAGTAGGTCCACACAGTTGTCATTTACTCAATTCCCAAATGTAAAATTTAGAATTAAAATACACAGCAGTTGGAATAACCCCAAATGAATCCTTGGTATGTGCAGTAAGAGCTTCTAGAGTGGAGAATGCCAAGTAAAAGCTTTTGGGGTTGTCTCCTCCTCCAACCGAGATAGTGAATCAAAAACAATATTGACTCGGAGGAATCAGAGAGATTTGAATCATATCACCCTCAAGGATTTTGAGAATGCTCAAGTGGTGGTCTTTATCATATCTCTAATTTACAAGTCTGATCCATATAAAAACCAAATAGACCCTTGAGAATGTCTGTAGACTGTTACAAACTCAACCATGAAATAGCCCTGGTTGCAGCTGCTATGCTGGATGTGGTATCTTTACTAGAGTAGATTCATAAGTTCTTGGGTATGATATATGATATGGGATTTTGAGGCAGATTATTCATTCTTATTATTCTTTTTTTTTTTTTGAGTTGGAGTCTCACTCTGTCGCCTAGACGAGTGCAGTGGCCGCTCCCGGCCACCGCAGCCTCGACCTGCTGGGCTCCAGCGATCCTTCCGCCTCAACCTTCCAAGTAGCCGGAACTACAAGCGCCCACTACCACACCCGCCTAATTTTTTTGATTTTATTATAGAGATGAAGTCTCGCCAAGTTGCCCAAGCCGGTCTCGAACCCATGGGCTCAGGCAATTCACTCACTTCGGCCTCCCAAAGTGCGGGATTACAGGCTAAGCCACTGACCTTGGCAATGCTAGTAATTTTTGCATGTTTATTTTGCATTCTAAGACTTTACTGAATTCCTTTATTAAATCTAGAAGTCGTTTGAAGGAGTCATTAGGGTTTTCTAGGTATAAAATCGTATCATCATCAAACAGATATTTTGACTTCCTCTTTTCCAATTTGGATGCCTTTTATTTTTCTTTCTTGACTTATTGCTCTGGCTAGGACTTCCAGTACGATGTTGAATGGGAATGGTGAAAAAAGAGCATCCTTCTCTTATTCTACATCTTGAGGGGAATGCAATATAAAGTTGGCTACCTGTTCGTCATATGTAGCTTTTATTATTTTGAGGTATGTTCCTTCTATGCTTGGTTTGTTGAGGGTTTTTGTCATAAAGGATGCTGAATTTTATCAAGTGCTTTTACTGCATCTATGGCAACTGATGGTTTTTGTTTTAAATTCTTTTTATGCAGTTAATCACAATTTATTGATTTACATTTGTTGAACCATTCTTACATCCCTGAAATAAATCTCACTTGATTGTTAAGGATCTGTACATCTATGTTCTTCAGGGACATTAGTCCAAAGTTTTATTTTTTTGCATGTGTGTATCCTTATCTAGCTTTGAGGTTAGAGGGATACTGGCTTCATAGGATGATTGGGGAGAATTCTCTCTGCCTTTCCCTTTGTTCTTCCTTATACATTTGGTAGAATTTAACTGTGAAGCAATCCGGTCCTGAGATTTTTTCTATTGGGAAGTTGTTTTTTTCTTTACTGATTCAATCTCACTACTCATTATTGGTCTGCTCAGAATTTCTATTTATTTCTATTTCTATTTATTCAGGATTCCATCTTCGGAAGTTTCATGCTTCCAGGAATTCATTTCTTCTAGATATTCTAATCTGTGTTCATAGAGTTTTTCATAATAATATCTGATGATCTTTTATATTTATGTGGTATCAATTGTAATGTCTCCTTTTGCATTCTGACTATGTTTATTTGAATCTATACTCTTCTTTTCTTGGTTGGTCTACCTAGCAGTCTATCAATTCTGTGTATCTTTTCAAAGAACAAACTCTTCATTTTGTTGATCTTTTGTTTTGTTTTTGGTCTCAATTTAATTTAGTTCTGCTCTGATCTTTGTTAGTTTTTTTCTTCTACTAGCTGTGCATTTTGTTTATTCTTTTTTTCTAGCTATTTCAGGTGAATGATTAGGTTAATTTATAATCTTTCTATTTTTTTGATGTAGGTATTAAATGCCACTTTCCTCTTAGTACTGATTTTGCTGTATCCCAGAGGTTTTGGTATGTTTTTGTCTCCGTTTTCATTGATTTCTTTTTTTTTTTTGATTTGGAGTCTCACTCTGTCACCCAGACTGGAGTGCAGTGGCCGCTCCCGGCTACCGCAGCCTCAACCTGCTGGGCTCCGGCGATCCTTCCGCCTCAGCCTTCCAAGTAGCTGGAACTACAGGCGCGCACTACCACGCCCAGCTAATTTTTGATTTTTATTGTGGAGATGAGGTCTCGCCAAGTTACCCAGGCGGGTCTCGAACCCGCGGGCTCAGGCAATCCACTCATCTCAGCCTCCCAAGTCGCAGGATTACAGGCTGAGCCACCGAGCCCGGCTGATTTCATTTTTTAAAAAATGTTTTCTTAATTGTTTTGTTGACCCCCAAATTATTCAGGAGCATGGTATTTAATTTCCATGTGTTTGTATAGTTTTGAAAATTCCCTTTGAAATTGATGACTGGCTTTATTCTACAGTGGTCTAAGAAGATATTTGATATGATTTTGACTTTTTAAAATTTATTGAGTCTTATTTTGTGGCCTAACGTCATCTATCTTGAAGAATGTTCTATGTGCTAATGAGAAGATTGTATATTTTGTGGTTGCTAGATAAAATGATATGTAAATGTCTGTTATGTCCATTTGGTTTAAAGTTCAGTATAAGTTCAATTTTTTGTTGTTAATTTTCTGTCTCAATCTGTCTGATGCTTTCAGTAGGGTGTGAAGTCTCCCACTATTAATTGTATTGCTGCCTATCTATTTTAGGTCTAGTAACATTTATTTTATGAATCCAGGTGCTCTAGTGTTATATATAACAAATATAACTGGTTACATATATATATATATATATATATATGACTGTTATATCTTGTTGAATTTATCCCTTTATCATTATAAAGTGACCTTGACTTTTTTCACTGTCCTTGATTCAAAATCTGTTTTATCTGATGTAAGCATAGCTACTCCTGCTTGCTTTTGATTTTCATTTGCATGGAATACCTTTTTCCACCCTTTTAACTTGAGCCTATAAATGTCTTTATAAGTAAGATGAGTTTCTTGTAAACAACACACAGTTGAATCATATTTTTTTATTCATTTTATCAATCTATATATTTTAAGTGGACCATTTAATTTATTTATTCAAAGTTAATGTTGATGTGTGAGATTTTGTTTCTGTCATTCTGTCAATTATTATCTAGTAGCTTTGTAAATTATTTGAATTGTGAGTTTTATAATTTCATGAAACTTTTAATAGAGAGTCACAGCCTTTTGTTTCCGTGTTTAGAATTTCTTTGAGTACTTCTTGTAGGCCCATCTAGTGGTGATAAAGTCCTTCAGGATTTGCTTGTCTGAGAAAGACTTTATTTCTTCTTCGTTTATGAAACTTCTAGCAGGATACAAAATTCAGGGTTGACAGCTTTTTTTTCTTTAAGTACTTTGAAAATAGAACCCTCATCTCTCTTGGTTTATAAGATTTCTGCTGAGAAGTCTACTATTAATCTGATAGTGGTTGCTTTGTAGTTAACTAGATGCTTTCTCTTGCTGATTTTAGGATTTTTTTTTCTTCTCATTGACCTTACACAATCTGATGACTACATACCAAGGGGAGGTTCTTTTTGCAGTGTGTTTTCCTGAAGTTCTTTGACACTCTTATTTCTAGATGTCCAGATTACTTTCTAAATTAGGAAAGTTTTCCTCCATTATTTTCTCAAATAGATTTTTCAAATTTTTTACTTTTTTCTCTACCTTATAAATACCTATAATTTGTAGGTTAAGACATTTTACATTGTCCCACACTTCTCAAAGGTTTTGGTGACCTTTTTTTCCTTATTTTCATCTGACTGGATTATTTAGAAAGACCCCTTGCAGAGCCAGGGTGGCAGAGGTCTCAAGTTCTGAAAGTCTTCTGCTTGGTTTAGTCAATTATTGAAGCTTTTAACTATGTTTTGTAAGTTCGTCAATTTATTTTTCATTTCCAGAACTTCTGTTTGTTTTTTTTAAATCTATTTCTTTGATAAATTTCTAGTTCATATCCTGAATTTATTTTCCAATTTTATGTGTATGTGAGTGTGTTTCCATTTTTCACTTGGATCTCACTGAGCTTCTTTAAAATCAATACAGGAAGTCCCCAACATACAATTGAATTCCGTTCTGAGAGCACATTTGTAAATCCAATTTCTTTTAAGTGAAACAAAATTAGCCAAGGTACCCAACTAACACAATCGGCATATAGTACTGTATGGATCTTAACAGACTATTCTGACACCTGGTGAAGAGCAATAATCCATAAAAAAAAAATGCAAGTGTACATCGTTAACATTTGTAACTTGAAGGTTCATATGTAGGAAACACTGGTTTTTTGAATTCTTTATTTGGTATTTGAAAGATTTCATTTTGGTTAGAATCCATTACTAGCATGTTAGTGTGATCACTGGGGTGTCAGAACATCCTGTTTTCCTATTTTCTCATATACATATATTTTTTTTCTTTTTTTTTTTTTTAGTCGGAGTCTCATTCCATCGCCCAGGCTGGGATGCAGTGGCACACTCACGGCCACCTCAGCGTCGACCTGCTGGGCTCTGTGATCCTCCCACCTCAGCCTTCTAAGTAGTGGGAACTACAGGTGTGCACTACCATGCCCGGCTAATTTTTTTTATTTATTGTAGAGACAAGGTCTCACCAGGTTGCCCGGGCTGGTCTCGAACCTGCAGGCTCAGGCAATCCACTCGCCTTGGCCTCCCAAAGTGCTGGGATGACAGGTTGAGGCACCGAGCCCGACCATATTTCCTCATATTTTTTGAATAGGTATGCTGGTTCCTCCTCATCTAGAGGAACTATCACCTCTTATTTTTGAATTTACTTTTGTTTGGACAGAACTTTTTTTTTTTCTTCTTAAGGACAGGATTATAAAGTACGTTGAGTCATGTCTTTTGGCTTTGCTCCTGGGTACTTTCAGTGGCAATGACTCTGTATGAATTCATTGGTTATGAATTCCTAACCTCAATATGATAGCTTTGTCAAATACCAGTTGTAATAGCTGTGTATTGGGCATGTGAGCAGGCTAGCATCCCCCCTGCAGAGCCAGGGTGGCAGAGGTCTCAAGAAGCTTACCTTGTTCCCAAAAGCTACACACTTGTGCCAGCAAATTTTGTATTAGGTTGCACAGTTTGACCACCAGGCAAGTAGGCGGCACTTACAAAATTAGAGTCAGCAGTAGTCGTAGAAGTAGGGTTTATGCTCGACCTTTGTTTACTGAGAGAGGCTCTCTGGTGCCTCAGACAATGGTCTGTGGAACACACAGTGGCCAGAGCTATGCACTCAGCCTGAGGAAGGGTGTGAAGTTGGGTGGAGCTGGACCACACAAGACCACCTTCAGGTTCCCCAGTGGCAAGTGCAAGTCCCAGCTCTGGTGGGAATTGAGAGGAGTGGTGTACATGCTGTATGATTTTCTTGGCCATCAATAGCTTCAGTGTGATCGTTTTTTCAAACGCCAGTTGTAGTATGAATGTACCACACAGGTGAGTGGGAAGGCTTCCTGATTAGCCCAGGTGATGTCGGGGATCGTGGTAGCAGGGGTCAGCAAAGCATGTCTCCTTGAGCACTGTGTAATTGTGTCAGCGGGTGTTGTAATGGGTTGTGCAGATTGACCTCTCAGACAGTAGGTGGCACTTGCAGGTGAAAGCCTGCTACAGCAGTGGCAGTAAACTTGACCTTTGTTAGCAAGAAGTACTCTGATGTCTCAGGGAATAAGCTGGGCCATGGGAATCCCAGGGTTTCTGGTCCGGTGCTATGCCTCTGGGCAGTTGAATGGTATTGGACTAGGCAAGCTCATGCACAGACCCTGATGGGGGTGGGAAGGGAGTCCTCAGGCTGTTGGGGCAGTGGTCCAGGGAGGAGCTGAACAAACTTTGCCACACCAAGGAGGCAGGAAAGAAGGGTGGTTTGAGCCCCATGGAATTAAGCAGGCAGCAGTGGAACCCACCTAGCTTCCTGGCTCCTTCCCACAAGCCTTGCTATCAGCAAGAAATTGAAGAAATCAACAATTCACAAGCAATCTGTCTTCAGATTTTGAAACTGCCTGGATAAAAACTGTGGCTCTGGAGGAACTCAAGTCATTCTATCATAAAGATACCTGCGCACGCAGGTTTGTCGCAGCTCTATTCACAATAGCAAAAACATGGAACCATGCTGTCCATCGAAGCTGGACTGGATAAAAAAATGTGGCACATAGACACAGTGGAATATTATGCAGCCATAATAAAGACAAACATATGAACTTTGCGGCAACTTGGATGGATTTAGTCTGTCATACTCAGTGATGTATCACAGAAACAAAAAACAGAGTACCATACTCACTCATAAGCAGACCTTGGACAATTATCATAATACTATAAGAAAGGGATTGGCAGTAGTGGAAAACTTCCAGGGGAGGGGAGTGGGATTGGCAGCTGAGGGAAACTGCCAGGGGAGGGAGGGGCACACCTCATCAACAAGGGTACCTGCATAATAAACATTTGTATACCTACCCTGAATTGTACCCCACATCTTTAAAATAATTAATAAATAAGTAAATGATGGCTCTCAGGCTACATCCTTCCTTGTCTGGTCCTGGAAGCTGGGGCACCCACCTACCCCACCCATGGCTGGAGTCTCACTTGCCTCTTAGTTCTGGCCATGGGAGATCCTTCCCTACTAGAGACTAGATCGCAAATCTTATCTATGCAGCATCCAGACCAGTAACTTGCCTGCTGGCTGGAAGATCACACAGGCCCCTGTGAGTCAGGATCTGCAATGCCCTCTATTGGCACCAGAGTCTTGGAGATGCTCAAAGTATTTCCTGCTGCTGCTGACTTTCCCAGTCTCCCCACTGCTCCCCATCAGACCGGAGCTTGGGAGAGTCACGGAGCTCCCCACTGACTTAGATTTCCTGTCTCCCCAGTGGGAATGCATATCGTGGAGACTCTTTCCTTCTCACACATCATGGACTCACAGTTTTCTACCAGACCCTCAGTGCAGGCTGCTGCGCACCACATTTTTCAGTGTCTGGTTTTGTTTTTGTTTGTTTATTTTTATGTTAAACTTTCATGCTCTTTCTTGGATAAAAGTTCACAGTGTAAATCTCGTCACACTATTTTGCGATTTCTAAGTGGGTGGGACATTCTAACAAAGCCTCTAATCCACCATCTTGGAGAATGTGATACCTGTTGAAAGGAGGTACCTGTAGAAACCTAGAATAAACTTAAGTTTAGCATAGTCTTTTTACCTCAGCATAGCCATTTTTGCTTAGACTTTACCCCTGACACGCTTTGAATCTAGCACAGGTTAGACATAGACAGTTAAATTCCCAATAGACAGAATTTAGGAAGCGTTCAGACATTCTACTGCAAGCCAAACTGGCAGCCTACCCGACCCCCTCAACAAATCTCGGTCAGATGCAAGACAAGGACAGAGCCATGGAAATGATAATAGACCACCTTTTGGTTAAGGAATTTGTGGATTGCAAACAGCTGGAAAATCGCCTCCTCTTGTCTCCTCCCATCTAGTCCACCACCTGAGGGTATGAGATGCCAGTGTTTGGGGACCTCAAGATCTAAGACTCATGTGGCTACAATCAGCATCAAAGACCCGCAGCCATGGACACAGGACCCAAACCCTCTTGCCCCAAAGGCCCTTAAATAAACCCAGTTCTTGGCCTTTCAAGGCCATGCTTGCCTCTAAGTGTCGGCCGCCCTTCCAATCTGTGAAAAGTGAGTAATAAACTTTACTTCTACTTTCCTTGTTGCAATCTTGCATTATTCCTATGGCCTTGGCACCAGAACTGGTCCACCTCCCCTCAGTGGACCCTTGCACCTGTAATCCATTTTGAGTTAATTTCTGTATATAGTGAAAGGTTTCAATCAAAAGGTTTGTTTTTGTTTTTATTTTTTGGCATATGGATATCTAATCATTTTTAAATTCTTTGTTGAAACAACTATCCGTTCACCACGAATTGCCTTTGTAATTTTCATGAATATCAATTGACCATACATAAGTAGTTCTGTTTCTGAACTTTATATTCTGTTCTACTCATTAATTTGTCCATGTAGATACCAGTATAGTATTATACTAATTATTATAATATCTACCTATCCAGTAAGTCTTAGAGTCAGGTAGTATAAGGTCTTCAAATGTATTTTTATTGTTTTTTTAAGGCTATTCTTTATTATTATTACTTTGCCACTCTAAATTCTTTACATTTTCTCATGATTTTTAGAATCAGCTTTTCAATTTTTACCAAAAGAAATGCCTGTTATGATTATTACTGCAAATGTCTTGGATCCATAGATCAATTGGAAGGAGAATTGACATATTAAAAAGTCTCCTGATTCATAAGCATGGCATATCTCTATTTATTTTAGTCTTTCTTAATTTCTCTTGGCAATCCTTTGTAGCTTTCAGTGTATACATATTATACATTTTGTCAGATCTATTCCCAAGTATTTCATATTTTGATGTTATTATAAATGGCAATTTTGCATTTAATGTTTAATTTAAATTAATATTTTAAAATTAATTTAACTAATTTATATTTAATGTACAATTGTTGTTAGTATATGGAGATGCAATTGATTCTTTATATTGATCTTGTATACTGCAACTTTGCTGAACACAGTTGCTAGTTCTCATAGTGATTTTGCAGAGTCTATTAAAATTCTTACGCAGATAATCATGCTATCTTGAAAAATAAGAACAATTTTTCTTTTTTTTTCCAATTTCTACTTTGTTAGTATTTTTCTCTGTCTTCTTTTGAATTAATTGAGTATTTCATATGATTCTATTTTATCTGTGACTTTTTAATGTTAATTTTTGCTATTTTAGTGTTTGTCTTGGGGTTTGTAATATTCAACCTTAACTTATAAGGGTCTATTTGAAGCACTATTATAACTTTTCCTTTTGTATTAGCACTTCACAAGAATATATATGCACTTATCCTGATTTTTTTTTGCTATTGTATTCAGATATCTTACTTTTACAAACATTACAAACCTCACAGTACATTTTTATTATTTGGCTTTTAACAGCTGATTATCTTTTACAGTGATTTAATTAACCACCCAAATGTGTGTTTACCCACATAGTTATGTTCTATGGTGCTCTTTATTCATTTGTATAGATCAAGATTTCCATCTATTTTCCTTCTATTTGAAGCATTTCCTTTAACACTTTTAATAGTTCAGATTTGTTGGAGATTAATTCTTTCAGCTGTGATAGTCATGAAAAAGTTTTTATTTCATTTTCATTTTTAAATGTATTTTTGTTAGTAAAAAAAATTCAAGGTCCCTCCTCCCCCATTTTGGTAGTTTAAAAATATTTCTAAAACACAACATTTATCTTTTAGATTGCATAATCTCCAACAAGAAATCTGCTGTCAGCCTTATCTTTTTTTCCTCTCTATGCAATGTTTCTTTGTTCTGTGAATACTTTTAAGATTTTCTCTCTAGCACTAGTTTTAGGCAAATCAATTATAATATGCCTGACTGCAATTTTCTTTATGTATCTTGTCATTTCAGTTCATTGATCTTCTCAGTTATGTTGACCTTTAATATTTTATCAAATTTAGAAAGTTTTTAAAAACTATTTTATTTTAAAGATGTGGGGTACAAGTCAGGATTAGGTATATAAGTGATCTATGTACAAGTAAAGTTTGGGCCTCCCACTGGTCCTTACTTCACCTGGTTTAGGGTCAGGTATCCTTAGAGATGTTATATGCCCTCCCTCTCCCTCCCCTGGCAGTGTACAGCTACTGCCAATCTTTCCTGTAGTATTATGATAAATGTTCAGGGTTTACTTATGAGTGAGAACATGTGGTATTCAGTTCTTTGTTTCTGTGATAGATCACTGAGTATGATCAACTCTAAATCCACCCATGTTGACTGTGTAATATTCTATCATGTGTATGTACCACATTTTTTTTATCCAGTCCACTTCTGATGGGCAGCACAGTTGGTTCCATTTTTTTGCTACTGTGAATAGTGCTGATTTTACACTTAGGTCTTTGTTCCATTTAGAGTTGATTTTTGTGTATGATGATAGATAGGGGTTCTGTTTCATTCTTCTGTATGCAGTCAGCCAGTTTTCCCAGCATCATTTACTGAATAGGTTCTCCTCTCCCCAGTGGTTGTTGTTGGAGGTTTTATTGAAGATGAGTTGGTTGAGAAATTGAGGTTTTGCTTCTGGAATCTCTGTCGTGTTCCATCAGTCCATATGCTTATACTTGTACCAATACCAGGCTGTTTTGATTGCTGTAGCCTTTGTTTCTTTTGCTGAGGATTGTTTTGGTTATTTGTGGTCATTTTGTTTCCATATGTATTTCTGTATTAACATTTCCAATTCTGAGAAGAATAATGTTGGTGAATTTGCTGATGAATTTAATGGGTATTGCGTTGAATCTATAGATTGCTTTGGGTAGGATGAACATCTTAGCAATGTTGATTCTTCCAGTCTATGAGCATTGAATATTTTTCCATTTGTTTGTGTCTTCTTTGATTTCTTTGAGCAGTGTTTTGTAGATTTTGTTGTAAAAGTCTCTCACTTCTCTGGTTAGGAAGATGCCAAGGTATTTCATTTTTTGTGTGTGGCTATTATGAATGGCATTGTGCTTTTTGTATGGTTCTCTGCCTGTTTGTTGTTGGTATATAAAAATGTGACTGTCTTTTGCAATTCTCCTTCTGCAATTTCTCATTTTTCCTTAATGTACATTTTATCTTTAATTGTTTTGATTTAGATCTTTTAGAAAACTATTTTCATGTCTCTACTTAACATGCTAAATCTTTCCTCTAGCTTTTTGCATGTACAATAACTGTTTTACTGTTTTTATTGATTATCATCTGTGTCAATCTGGGTCAGTTGTAATTTATTTTTCTCTTTATTATGGTTACATTGTCTTGTTTCTTTATAAATGTTGTAAGCTTTGATCGGATGTCAGACACTATACATATTACCTTTTTGGGAGATGGATATTTTTATATATCTATATGCATTCCAGGTGTGTTCTAAGATGTAGATAAGTTGCTTAGAAGTAGTTTGATCTATTTAGGTCTTACTTTCAAGCTTTGCTAGGTAAGGTGAGAGCAGGTGAAAGTCTTCTGAATATCCTATCCAGTGCCTCATGTATTATGAGATGCTGCATTCTAATTGGTGGAACAGGCAGTACTGATGTTTCTTTCTGAACTCTGGGGATTGTTTCCTCTAACTTTTGAGAGTGGTAATATTCCCAGCCTTGGTGATTTCTTCACAAAAGTGTGCTCATCAATAGTTAGCTGAAGACTGAAGCAGGGCCCTCTGCAAATTTCTGGAGATCTTCCTCCGTGTAGCTTTTTCCTATCGATATTCTGCCATGCAAATCCTAGACATCTTGTCCTTCCTGTGCATCTAGTTCTGTCTCTTACCCTACAAGTACTGCTGGGTTTCACCAGGGTTTCTCTTTCCTGAGTCACATGCTGGACCTTCAGACCCTTGTCTCTGAGTTTTGTTTTTTTTTAATGCTTGATGTCAAAACTTTTAAGAACCATTTTTGCATGCATTTTTCCACTTTTTTTGGTTATTTTACATGAGATAAATTCAGTCTCTGTTACTGTATCTTTGCCAGAACTTAAGATTTTAATAATAATGAAAATGAAATATTGCTTTGACATGTGAATATGCTCTAAGACAGAGTTGTAATGTATTAGCTTTTGGTTTATTTTGTTGATTTTCTTAAAAAGTGTATGTGCTGCCGGGCTCGGTGGCTCAGTCTGTAATCCCGCAATTTGGGAGGCTGAGGTGAGTGGATTGCCTGAGTATGCAGGTTCGAGACCAGTCGAGGCAACTTGGCGAGACCTCATCTCTACAATAAATCAAAAATTAGCCGGGCATGGTAGCGCGCGCCTGTAGTTCCAGCTACTTGGAAGGCTGAGGCGGAAGGATCGCCGGAGCCCAGCAGGTCGAGGCTGCGGTGGCCGGGAGCGTGCCACTGCACTCCAGTCTGGGCAACAGAGTGAGACTTCAACTCAAAAGAAAAAAAAATAGTCTTAATAGAAAATTGTAAACTTAGATTTGACAGAGAAAAAAACTCTAATTTGATAAGATAAAACACATAAAAAATAATCAAAAAGTTAATTTCTTATCATTTGCAGTGTTCTTGGACACAAACAAATACATCTTTTGCTGGGATCAGGTCTGACGGGGTCATCCCTTGTGGGAGCAGGTGACTGAACCCAGAACGTGTTGGATATGCAACATAAAACTAAAAAACTACACTGTTAAAGATACACCATTATTTGGAGATTATTTTGTATTAAACACTATGACGAGACAAGCCTCCATATCCTAATGTGATTGACTAGAATATTTTTTTAAAACAACATTTTATTGTGTAGTGATTACAAGTCTTTATTATTTTGTTCTCTGAACATTTTTGCATAAGTGTGAAATATTCATAATAAAATGCAGCATCTTATTCAAATTTTGATATAATGATTTGCATTAAATGCAAGCTTCTGCCATAAAATCTTTAAAGACAGACTCTAGCATTTTGGTATTATTTCTCAGGAAGGTGGTTGTTTTGTATTGTTTTCTTTTGTTTTGAGTAGGGGTCTCACTCTGTCACCCAGGCTGGAGTGCAGTGGTATTTATTGTCACGGCTCACTGCAGCCACGACCTCCTGGGATCAGGTGATTCTTCCACCTCAGCCTCCCTATAGCCACTATGCCAGGCTAATTTTTTTGTTTTAATAGAGATAAGGTCTTGCTATGTTGGCCAGGCTGGTCTCAAATTTCTGGGCTCAAGCAATCCTCCTGTCTCAGCCTCCCAAATTGCTGGGATTATAGGCATAAGGCATCGTGCCCGGCCTACTGTTGTATTTATATCATTATGAAGTAAGAGCTTCAGCATGCTTGTAAAACAAGATAACTGAATAAGCCTTTACTTGATGTGTTGCTATTTATAATACCATGTAGGTCACTGTATATACAGAAGGGAGTTCTAAACAGTGGAGCAAAGATTTATGTGTATTGAAAAGAGTTTTGCTGATAAGCATGGCTTACTGCCTTCTGGTTTTCTGAGAGTACTACTTGTCAGATGACTCAATTAACTAGAATAGCCTACTTTTCAGTCATGTCAGACAGCAGAGGGTTAACTATGATTGGGCCTAGCAAATTCACTTCAGGTGTGAGAGCCTAGAAACCTAGTGAAAAATGTAACCCCTCTTGTGTAGATGGTGCTAATTATTTAGGGATTTTTTGTTTCATGAAAAGACAATTTTAACAGAAAACATAAAATTCAAACTTGTGATTAAATTAGTGACTAACTTCAAGTTACCGATAAAGCAGAGATCAATTAAGAACATTCAAATCAGCAACACATTTCTAAAAATAGATTCCTGGAGAATTTTGCCTAGTCTTCCTTATTTGGGATACATATGATACAATATACACTATTCATGAGGGTTAAAAATGTTAAGTTAAAATATCTGGGTTCAAATCCTGGCTCCAACACTTACTCATCTGGCCTCCTTTGCCTCAATTTCCTTGACTGCAAAATGGGGGCAAAAATATCTCCCCTCATAGGTCAGTTCTAATATTATCCACACCAATTACTCAGTTCAGTTACCAGCCCAGAGACAGCACTTGATACATACCAGATTTTACATCGTTATTAAGACAGTGGTCAAAACAGTAACTTTGAAGAAAACTGCTTCCCAGTCTAGAGAGTCATCTGATTAACAATTGGTGACAATAACCAGAACATCCCTGGAAGAAGCACTTGGTAGCAGAGAACATTCCAGGTTCATGACAGCTCAGAGGCGCAGGAGATTCAGGCAACAAGAAAGCAGAGCCCTGATCTGGCTGCACTGTTCCTGGAAAGTTGCTGTGCAGTGACACTGTCTCCAGCGTCACTTGCTGCAGCTGAGGCCCTGCCAGCAGCCTGGCCAGTCTCCAGCCTTTGTAGTGGTAATGGAGGCTGCAAGTCTGCGCACAACTTTCCAGTGGGTTCTCTCAGCCACACTACCCGTCCCCAGGATGCCCCAGGGCCACTGAAGAGACAATACCAGAGGCTCCAGCTCTCAGTGGCCATGCAATTAAGCCTAACAAGGCACAAGGAGCTCCCTGGGGGGGCACATAGAGATGCCCAGGGTAATTGGCAACAGGCCTTTGGTTCCCCGGGGGCTAAGGATTATCTGTTGGCAGCAGGGAAGGGCCAGGAAAGGGTCAAGCCTTTGAGGGAGGCCAGATGGGATCACCTATCTTCATGCATAAGTCATGAGCAGCCCTGTTGACTGCTCTGTACTCTCCTGAGCCAGACACAGCAAGGCCAATCCTGGGTTTAGGGAAGCAGGCAATAGAGGTCTCCTCTGTGTTGGGAGGCTGCTGTGGGCCCAATATTACTTGCCCACATCTCTCTGTGGCTCCAATAAAGCTGACTTCAGAGCTCTGGTTCTTGCAGAGGCAAGCAATAAAAATATGCGCATTATGCAGTATGCATTCTAGTTTATCTATTGCTGAACCCCTCGGCAGAAGGTGTGTACCACTGACAGGAAGGGTGTATGTGTGCAAACAGAAATGGGCCTTCACCAAGGAAATAAGGGTGGAAGGATGTCATTTGGTAGGGACGAACGCCTGGGTCCCACACATTCATCAAGACAAATTGCCACTTTCAAAGTATATATCCGTGAGCATGTGGGTATGTATATGTGTGCTTGTCTTTTATTGATGGCTTTCTCTGTGCCAAGCACTATGATAGACACTGCATAACTATCTCCTGTAATTCTCATATAAGGGCCCTAAGAGGTGAATTAGCACTCAGCTTCCAGATGTTAAGTGATATGCCTAAGGACACACAGCAGGTAAGGGACCCAGTGAAGATTTGAACCTTACCTGCAAGTCTCTTAATCCAGTCACTAGTGATTGCTTGTCTGAATGGGCCAACTCAATATTCCACCTCCCACTCCTGTTTCCTGACCTTTGCCCCTAAACTGATTGATCAACAACATCGGCCCATCTGCCCTCCACCAAGTCCCGTGCTGGGCCCCTTGCACAAATCACTGCATTATTGATACATTCGTAGGTGGATATTATCATTTTAACAGATAAGAAAACTCTTGTACTTTTTTGGCTAGCCTGTCTCTCAGGTTTATTAAATCAATATTGTCTTCTTCTAGTGCTGCTCCACCTGTGAATTTCTTTTTTTTTTTTTTTTGAGTTGGAGTCTCACTCCATCGCTCAGACTGGAGTGCAGTGGCCGCTCCTGGCCACCGCAGCCTCGAGCTGCTGGGCTCCGGCGATCCTTCCGCCTCAGCCTTCCAAGGAGCTGGAACTACAGGCGCACACTACCACGTCTGGCTAGTTTTTGATTTATTGTAGAGATGAGGTCTCGCCTGCCCAGGCAGGTCTCGAACCCGCGGGCTCAGGCAATCCACTCACCTCAGCCTCCCAAGGCACGGGATTACAGGCTGAGCCACCGAGCCTGGCCCCCGCTTTTTTTTTTTAAAGAGACAGGACCTCTCACGCTGTTGCCCAAGCTGCAGTGCAGTGGCACGATCATAGCTCACTACAGCCTCACACTCCTAGGCTCAAGCTATCCTCCTGCCTCGGCCTTCTGAATAGCTGGTACAAGAGCACACCACCACGCCTGGCTCACTTGTGAATTCTTTACTAGATAAACCAGACTTTAGAGACACAAACCAATGTCAATTTTAAATAACATTATCATTTTCAAAAAAAATTTTTAATAAGAAATAATATGATCTTCAAAAGTGAATGTTTGCAGGACTTCTAGAAATAAATGGATGAATGAAAATTCCAGTTCCAATCTTTTTCCCAGTAACAATAATTGAAAGTATATGGAACTGGCTAGAGACAGATTGGATTCTGAAAAGGGAATCTCTCAGAGTGAAATCTTTTCTATGACTTCAATAACCACACATTCTGGATTTTCAGGAGCAACCTCTACAGCAGTGATTCTCAGAGGACTTCACACTTCTTAAAGGACATGCTCATGAATCATCTGGGCGACCTCGTTAAAATGCAGTTCTGATTCAGCAGGCATGGGGTGGAGCCTGAGATTCTGAATTTCAAATAAGCTCCCAAGTTATGATGCCACTGCAGGTCTAGGACCATATTTTAAGTAGCAAGGAGCTAGAGATCCTGTTATCTCCATCATACCATAGAACTACCCCAGAGATGGCAATATCATCATTTTTTACTAGACTCAGGATGGTGAATCCAGAAGTTCTATTTGCTGGCTAATCTCAATATCTGGTTTGGAAAATCTAGCTGTCCTACCAGAGCATGCCATGAGTGAATGTTTCTTCACATTATAGTAAACATTAACACTTGCCTCATTTAAGAGAAAAAAGAAGGGAATAAACAAAATTTGACAATATGTGTCAGCCTTCCTGATCTTGAGGTACAATGAAAGCTTGATGAACCAAATTCAAAATAGTCTTCAAATAACCAGCAGATATTTTTATTGTCCTGATGTTTTTACAATTACATGAGCAGAAAGTAACATGTATTTGGGATATACGACAACTAAATTTTCTGGTGCAATCAGAAAATTAATATAATACAGGAATAAAAATGATGATGAGGGGCTATAATCCCGGCACTTTGGGAGGCCAAGGCGAGAGAATTGCCTGAGCCTGTGGGATTTGAGAACAACCTGGGCAACTTGGTGAGACCTTGTCTCTATAGTAAATCACAAAAACTAGTCGGGCGTGGTGGCGTGCATCTGTAGTTTCAGCTACTTGGAAGGTTGAGATGGAAGGCTTGCCTGAGCCCAGCAGGTTGAGGCTGCAGTGGCCGTGAGCATGCCACCACAATCCAGCCTGTGTGACAAGAGTAAGACTCCAACTCAGAAAAAAAAAAAAAATTATGATGAGGATGTTATTGATAATAACAACAGCAATAGTTACCATTTTCAAGCAGTTATGTTCCAGGCACATGCTAAGCACTTTGCTTACACAATCTCATTTAATCTTCATAACAATTTTATGATAGAAATATCATTATATCCAGTTTTTTGTTTTTTTGGGTTTTTTTGAGTTGGAGTCTCACTCTTTCACCCAGACTGGAGTGCAGTGGCACACTTCCAGCCACCGCAGCCTCGACCTGCTGGGCTCTGGCGATCCTTCTGCCTCAGCCTTCCAAGAAGCTGGAACTACAGGTGTGCGCTACCATGCCCAGCTAATTTTTTTTATTTTATTGTAGAGATGAGGTCTCGCCAAATTGCCCAGGCGGGTCTCGAACCCACGGGCTCAGGCAATCCACTCACCTCAGCCTCCCAAAGCACTGGGATTACAGGCTGAGCCACTGAGCCCGGCATTATATCCAGTTTTTAGATCAGAAAACTAAGACTCAGTGAAGATAGGCTATCAGCCCAATTGCTTACCAAATAAAAGACCCAAGACTGTCTAACCTCCAACCCCTGCTCTTCACCATTATGCTAAGTGAGCTCTTTCACTGCAAAGTCAGAACAAGTACCATGCAAGAGTTAAATTTTCATCTACCTCGATGTAAAGACGGTTATATCATAAGGCCATAACAAATAAACTAAAAGCTTTTTAGGAGTAAAATTAGGGTCACTGATTTTCTTGATTAAAACCCTAAATCAAATTGGTTAAAATCAAATACTCCATATTGCAAAGTGAATTGTTCAGAAACAATATGGATAGATTCACTGTTTGTCTCAACAAAGGGTCATCTGTTCATTTCACAAACTGAAAGGGTATACTCCAGTCCTCCAACCCAGAAAAGATGGCATGAACTCACACACCAGGTTAACAATAGCACCATTGCAAAGGCCGGAGATATCCTCAAAGCAAACAGCCAACAACACTCTGGGTATTCAGGCTCCCCATAGCAGAGAAGGAATTCCAGTCAAATGGCTTCATGGCTTCACCACAGGTGAAAATCATTTCTGGAAATCCTCTTAAGACTTATTTTAATGGAAACCCAAGGCTAATGAGTTTGTGGTGGTTCTTATTAGCTCAGCAAACAAAAAGAGGCAACCACTTAGTTTAAGTATGATGGAAAATAGGTAAGATTATCTTTTTTTTACATATTATAGTATTGGAAATATAAGGTGGTAATTTCCTAGAAAATATGTGCTTCTGAGAGTAATATTATATACTTTGTCTTAAACAGTACAAAACAATCAAAATTATTTGAACTAAGTAAAGACATGACAATATCCAGTTAAACAGATTCTACAAATGAAATGTCCCAAACACCTGTCTTTGAAAAATATGGTGAACACCCCCACACACTTATTGTATCTTATATACTTATTGTGTAAATATATACACATATTGTGTGTGTATATATACTTCTTGTATTAATATATTAATATATCTATATATCTGTAATATACTATTGTATATATGTATACTTAATATATAATAAGTATATGTACATTTATGCATATATACTATATGCAAATTGCTCTCATGTGGAGGACGTGGGAGAAATGCCACAGTTGAGTGTCCAGTTCTTCTTTATGTCAGAAGGGTATTTGATTTTGCTGGATCACCAGACCTTTGGTGCTAATATACCATTCCTACGAAGGGTTGTTGTATTTTCTGGATTCATCTGCCACAATTCTTAACATTTCTTTCACTCTGTTCAGAAAGAACTCTTCAAGTTGGTTTCATAAATAATTCACTTGGCTTTTGTCAGAGTTTATTCTGCTATTCATCCCTCTACCAGGTTTCAAAATTTAGAAGTCACCTTTTGTTTTATGGATGCAATCATCTTTCAAGTCCTTATGAGGATACTAATTAGAATATTTTTAAAAGACTCATTTCTTATATTATCTTCATTTTTTTCCTATGGCCTTTGGCTTTTTGGGTTCACCTGGGGCCAGTCTTTGGCTACGAACCATCCTCAAATGTCCAGCAGTTCTCCCGTATCTGTTCATATTCATAAATGAAGATCTATATGAGTACTGGCAGCCTGATGAGCTACCTCAGTAACTTTTAAGATACTGCTTTGATTTCCTTGGGGATCTCCTCCTAAGTGGATGCTGCTGAAAAATGTAGGCAGCAATGCCCTGGAATTAGTAAGAAATAGGTAAGAAATGAATAAAGGTTTCAACTCAGGGGAAGAACAGGGATGGAAGATAGAGGATCTTCTTTAGTGGAGGGCAGCGGCTCTGGGGGGCCAAGACAACCCAGTCCAGAATTCAGTTATGCCTGTGTCCACTCACAGGGAACCTTGGGAAGATCCTGTGGTGAGCAGCTACAAGAAGGGAGGTGGGGCCTATCCCCGGCTTCCCTCTGAGCCCTCTCTTGTGCCTGAATCTGGGATTCTTCCAGAGCTTCTCTATCGGCCTGCTTTCTGCCTTTGGTAGTCTGTGATCTTCTAAATTGTCAATATTCTTTCTGTCAAACCAACTCTGTCTTCTAGCAATTTCTCAAATTAAGCATCTATTATTAATACCCTGCGGTGCTTTCAGTGAGACTGTGCATGTTTACTTACTTTCATAATTATTTTTATCATTTCAATGGAGGTTTGGGAGGCAAGCAAGATAAACACATGAACTTTTCACCATTATGATTTAAAAATCCTAACTCATTTGGAAATATATGCTAATATATGCATGTGTGTATGTGTATACATATGCATACACACATGTAGAGTGTATGTTTATGCGTATGACTAGAAAGAAATAAGCCAAAATATTAACAATGATAATCTATGGGTTATAAGTTTAAGGATGACATTATTTTCTTCTTTTACCTCATATATTTTCCAGGTTATCACCTACCATGACTATTTCTCTTTTTTTGTTGTGATTTTTTAAATAACAAATTCACATACCATACAATTCACTAGTTTAAAATGTACAACTTAGTGGTTTTAGTATATTCACAGAGTTGTGTGACCATCACCACAGCAAAGTTTAGAACACCTTCATCATCCCCCAAAGAAACTCATAGAAACCCACTAGCAGCCATACCCCATTCTCCTCTTTCTCTAGCCTCTAGCAAGCACAATCTTTCTGTGGCTTTGTAGGGCCCATAGATCACGAATTTATCTATTCTAGATGTTTTACACAGATGGAGTTATACGTCATGTGGTGTTTAGAGTCTGACTTCTTTAACTTAGCATAATGCTTCCAAGGTCCATTCACATTGCAGCATGTGTCAGTACTTCATTCCTCCCCTCCTTTTTTTTTTTGAGCTGGAGCCTCACTCTGTGAGACTGGAGTGCAGTGGCATGCTCAGGCCACTATACTCGCTGGGCTCTGGCAATACTTCCACCTCAGCTTTCCAAGGAGCTGGAACTACAGGTGTGCACTATCATGCCTGGCTTATTTTTTGATTTATTGTACAGACGAGGTCTCACCAAGGTGCACAGGCTGGTCTCAAACCTGTGGGTTCAGGCAATCCTCTTGCCTTGGCCTCCTTGCAGACTTGAGCCACTGCACCCAGCCTCTTCATTCCTTTTTATGACTTAATATTCTGTTTTATGGAATTCCACATTTTATTTACCATTTGTCAATTGAATGACATGGGTTGTCTCTATATTCTGACTATTATGAACGATGCTGCTATGAACTTCATGTGCAAACTGTGTATTACTTTTGTAATTAAAAATACTGTTTTAAAAATTACAAATATATCTTTTCAAAAATAGTTTATAAGTCAAACTTTTCATTAATTTATGTTGGCTTTGCTCCTTACGACTTTAAAATATATGGTTTTTCTATACTCTTAAAACCTGTCTAGTACCTGCATATACCTGGATAGGATAAATAAACTAGAAGTAAGCAAACATTCTTGCATTAATTGGTGGTCAACTAATAAATCCAACTTTCTTTTCAACATGGTGAGGATACACTGATGTATGTTAACAACTGCTGTGGCATTTACAACCATTATTTCAGAAAACTAGGCCTTCCTTTTAAGAATATCATCTTAGAATATATTTCATTTTGTAACATGCAACATTCAGAAAACAATACTTTATGCACTGAATTAAAACTTGCCCAGGCCATGAAAAGAGGGGGGAAAATCTATTTTGCCGCCCACTCAGAGAGTGCAACCTTTTGAAAGGGATTATTTCCATTACATTTTCATCAGAGACTGGCAAAGAAAAGTATATCATGTTATTACAGAGCCTGGAAATGTAATGACTTCCAGGTTGCTAAGCAACACCACAATGTTAAAGGCCCCAGTATCTGTGATCTCTAGAGACACTCTCAAATTTCATTAAAACCTGCTCATAACCATTACACAAAAGATCCATGTTTATAAACATGCTTAGTTTCTTGATATGACAATGAAGGCCTAAAAGAATGCAAGTGGCATCAAAACTTTTGTGGAACTTAAAACCAAGTATTTTGGAGACCCAATTAACAAAATCTATAATGTTTCTAGAGGTGTTTCACAGAAAGAAAGCAAGTACTACTACTTTATAGTAAATAAAAGTGTTTAGTATCCTGAACAAATTATACTGTGTGGAACTTTGAGACTTTATTTGAAGAAAGAATAGATATGTTCTGTATATAAATTGGCAAAGGAGGCAAGGATTATTTGAAATGAGAGTCCCAATCACTACTTGCTTCAATGAGGGTCATGATGGCAGAATGCTTTCAGCTGAAAAAGGAAATCAAGATGATGGGAAATAATGCTAAGAAACATTTTCTTTAGCAATAGTGTCAGAAAAGCCTAATCTCTGAAACAGAAAAAGGTATGACAAGTCTCAGTAACAATTTCACAGGCATTATTGGGATGCTGGACCAGGATGTTTGGTTCAACTGCCTAAGATGCCAATGAGACCAGATCTCTCGATGGCAAACATGTGGGCTACTTACCCTTTCCCAGACATCTCATGAATGTCCTAAGCAAAAAACTGGAAGGAGAGCATGTGGTTAGCTCAGCCTTACTCATCACCTCTACAAGCCAAAATAGTTTTTAAAAATCAAAGCAATTGTCTACTTGAAGATTGAAGGAGTTATTTACTATGATGCTTGATTTTAAAGGAAAATTCTTGAAAGAAAACTACACCTGAATGTGGGGTCACAGGTTTGCTCTGCTACATGGATAGTTACAGAGTGGCAGAGGATTCTTAATAACCTAAATGTTTATTTTCAATACCTAAGCACTCTGACAGACCTGGGAAGCACAAGTCCTTGGGGGCATAAACAAGTTCACGGATAAGTTGGTGGGTAGTTGACTCTCCTGTGCTCACACACAAAAGTGAAGAAAAAACTCAAACTTTGCAAAAGATGTGGGATTTCACTAAATCAGTACCAACGATGGTGAGGAATCACACCTGAAGTCTTTGAGAGTTACGGTCTGACAGATAAACACAAGACTGAATGATTAACAGCTGAAGTAGAGAAAAATCTCTTCAAGTGTGAAGACAGGACTGACAGTTTAAAAGGAAATACTAACTTGAGTGTCGATGGAAAATTGATGAATATCTTAAAAAGCTTCACAAAAAAGACCCATTTTTAGGATGGTCCCTGGGAAGGTTAAATATGAAGGCTGCTTTAATCTACCATCATGCAATTTTGATAATGTGGAAGATGGCACACAAAAAAGTCTGGAATCCTTGGTAGAGCCCCAAGTGATGGAGGAATAGGGTCCATCTACAGGCCTTCATGGCAGTGCTCAGGTGAGAACCTCACTCTCAGAGTAAAACTGCCTCTCAGGTAACTTCCAGGCATAGGGGGTGGGCACACTCTGAGTGGGATCACCTCTGACCCAGCTGGAGTCAGAAGGAGTCCCTGAACTCTGCAGGCTCCAGGAAGGTCCTTGTCTCTCTCACAGCCTCATCCATCCTGTCTGCCTGGGACAGTCAGGTCCACTCTCATTACTCACTGTATCCTACTTTATGTTGGTTACTATGCAATGCCTAATCTCCCAAGTCAACTCTCTTCTACTGGGCTCTCATGCCCACAAAGCTCTGTACATCCTTTTATCTTTTTTTTTTTTTTTGAGTTGGAGTCTCACTCTGTCGCCCAGACTGGAGTGCAGTGGCCACTCCCGGCCACCGCAGCCTCGACCTGCTGGGCTCCGGCGATCCTTCCGCCTCAGCCTTCCGAGTAGCCGGAATTACAGGCACGCGCTACCACGCCCGGCTAATTTTTCTGACTTGTTGTAGAGATGAGGTTTCGCCTGCCCAGGCGGGTCTTGAACCCGCGAGCTCAGGCAATCCACTCACCTCAGCCTCCCAAGGCGCGGGATTACAGGCTGAGCCACCGAGCCCGGCTCCTTTCTTTCTTTCTTTCTTTCTTCTCTTTCTTCTTTCTTTGGATTTTTTGTTGTTGTTTTGGTTTGGTTTTGGCACACCTGATTCTTCCCAGGTATTCCCCTCCCCTCCCCAGGGTAATTCATTGCAGAGGTTTACAATCTCTGCCCTTCCAGAGGTGCTCAAGGCATATGGCTATACTTTTATACTTCCCTCCCCAGTTGAAAACTATTTTCTTAACAATGCCCATTATATTCTTGCGTTTACAACTTTTTGTTCTTCTTTCTCAAAATAACAAGTCAATAGAACCAAATTTACTGTACATACAAGAGAAAACTGGAAATCATTTGTCTCTGTCAGAACTGGGAACTTTTCAAATTATTTGTCTAGATTAGTTGTTTATTCTGTTTTTGTTTTGTTTAACTACAAGTAAAAAGTAATTGGAGGCATTTTCAGGCAACTAAGGAGGGATAAGATTTGAATGAACAGAAGAAATGTTTTTGAATTAGAAAGCAAAAAATTACACCCTTCTGTAGAGTGTAAGTGAATCTACTGAATGGCATCTATTTCAAAAACCTATGAAAAGTGATCTCAGCAGACTAATTCTGCCTGTGTTGACACTTCAATATGTAACATAATTGTTTATTTAACTGCTAGTTATTTTCTTCCTCAAGATTGTTAGTATTTTTTAAATCCTGTTTTAGAGTCTGGAAAATTAATCATTTGTTTAATCACTGGTTTTCAAGGATCCGGTTTAAAAATGCTATTTAAAAAACAATGTAACAACTAAAAATCAAACAAATGTTGAAAGAAAAAAGAGTTAACCATTATCCCACTATCTTATTTTAAAAATTCTTATTTTTTTTCATATTTCTGTCTAGACTCTGCCCCAAGGATAAGTACTTGTTTTTTTATTTCCCCAATATTTTAGCAACTTTGAATGACCCTCACAAATATCTCATAAATGTATTCTTTTGTTGTTGTTTTATATTTATATTTCTCTCCACATTCTTTCCCTTCTTAATCTCTTCAGGCTTCAGTATTCTCCTTTTTCCATCCCTTTGAATGTCCTAGAGTTTACATTGTGTGGGCAGTAAGACCTAGTTGAAGGATCAGCTCAGACCCCTCACAGAATGATTTCTGTAGACTTTCTAACTTCCTAAGAAATGCCACTTCAAATACAATAACTTTTCACCTGAGTTTGGAGTTTGTTTGGCTGGGTAGTCAAGAAAAGAAGCAAATCCAGGTTTCCACTAGTCTTTCACATCTGAACTTATTTCTTCTGAGTGACATATTTTTCTTCTACCCTTTCCACATGGCACAGGCTCATTTCTCTCCTTTGGAGTCTGCATACATGCCATGATAAAGTAGAGCGAGACTATTTTTCTCCTCTTCCTTCCTATATTTTCCATCTTTCACATAAATGTAAAACTCCCAACATCTCTACCCAGCAAAAACAAAACTAAGGGTGGAGGATAGATCAAAAATATTGACAACCCAGAAGAACAGGACAGACATAAAACAGGACTGCAGCTCACAACAAAGAGTTTTAAAAGGTCTAGAAATAGTGGAAAGAAAGGGGAAAAAATGAACTCTCCAGGCCTTAGAGAGTCTGTTAGGAGAACTTTATGCAAAGAAAGAAAATGAAGAAACTGCAGCACACATGGAGGAACAAGAACAATGATTGGAACAGTGGAACCCTCAGATCTCAGCCTGAAGGAGGTTACTGTGACTCACAAAAGGTAATTAGCCTGAAATATCAATTCTCCACATTTCTCTTAATGCTCATTTTTAGAATTGGATTAGACTGCGCCACCCTTCCTATGTTAAGACCTTCGCAGTAGAAATGGCCTTGGCCAAGCCTGCAGCACTGCACAAAGTTGAAAATTGAGGTCATGGGAGGATTAGAGAAGAGACAGGAAGGATCACTATTTAATAATGCAGGATCCATGGATTCAAATCATTGAACAAAGTGAAAAGCACTTTGTAAACTCTCAAATGTTATACATGTTTTATTTATTGATATTATTATTCATTACTAGTGCATCTTCACAATCCACTCACCCATCTGGGTCCTCTACTAACCTCTGAGTCAGTGGTTCTCAAACTTTTTTACCTTATCACTCTTGTAAACTCTGAAAATTTGAGAGCCTCTAACAGTGTTTATTTTATTTATGTTGATTTTATGCATATACATATGTATAAACTTGCTATATTGCAAATTCAAAACAATTTTAATATTGTTTATATTTTTAACTTAGTTTAAAATATCAAGTCCATTACATGTTAACACAAACAGCATACTTTTGGGTGAAAGCTATGTTCTAGTACCTTAACAATTTGAAAAGAATGCCAATGCTTTACATATCTAAAGAACTGTTTGATGCCTGAATTTCTAGAAGACAGTTGGATTCTCACATCTGCTTCTGCCTTCAATCTCTTGTGATATCACATGTCATGTAGCCTCTGGAAAATATATGCTCATGAGAGAATATGATTCTAGAACAAATAATGGCTTACCATTATTATGAAAATTGTTTTTAATCTCACAAATTTTTGAAAGTGTCTTGGGGATCCATACTTGGGGAATCTCTGCCCAAATTAATTGTAGTTCTCAGCTCAGTTTCAAACACAAAAGGACATAATTTAGCTGTTCTCCCTTTCTCTTCAACGCAAACACATAACAATAATGAGGTTAATCTTTGACAATGGAAATTAAATTATAGTTGTTTTTAATCTGTCTGCAAAATCTTACAAATTATTTTATAAACACTTGAGAAGTATAACAAAAACTAATATAGATAAACTCCAGATATTTTTAATATACCTTATTTAAACTTCAAATAATCCTGTTCCACAAGTAAAGCAGGTATTCTTATGCCTGCTTCAGTTATGAGAAAACTGAGGCTCTAAGGAAAAGTGACTCGCCCAACTGTAATGTATATATGCATCTTGTTAATTCAAAAGAACCAAATGAAGTTGAATATGGTGTTACCAATGACTACTGTTCAACAGAATGATCTGACAAGGAAGAATTTAAAATACAGTTTATAATTTGAGTTCTGTCTGCTGTTTGACATTGCACTTATCTTTCAGTATCTCTCCTGGCCTCAAGTCATCCTCCCACCTCAGCCTCCCAAAATACTGGGATTGCAAGCTTGAGCCACCTTGCCTGGCCATGATTGCTTTATTTTCAACCTTATTTCTATTAGTATTTTGTGGCTTTCCGGTGCAATCTGTGGAGACTGACCCCACTGTGACTAACTGGGGGAGGAATTACTAATTTGATTATCAGACACTTGGTGTTCTTGATATAGGAAAAAAAAAAAACCAAGCAGTAAAATTTCAAAGTAACTTCTCTTTGGTGAATACAGAAGTAGCTCAGAATAAGCAACTTCAAGCTGGAATTTATGATGAGGCAAAGTCCATTAATGCTCCAGCAAACTCACCTGAATTCTCACGTGAAGGGTTTTAGGGACTGAACTAAGCCTTCTAATTATCTTTAGACTGAATCATATTAGAAATTGAGCGCTATTCCCCCTTGTACAAGACTCTCTGGCTGTAAGATGCTTTGGGAGGAATGTTAACCCTTCAGGGTCTGCAAGGTTCTACTTTGGATGGATTGTCATTTAGCAGCAAAAAGACATTTAGCAGCACAAATCTCACATATCAGATAAATACCTCTGAGTCTCTTTCTTCTGTTCTAGGCTATATTTGATTGGTCTCCCCACCACCACCCCCCAAAACATTTTGAATATAATGCTTGTGTACTACATTAAAAGAAGACTGGCTGCTACTTTGGCTTTCTGTAATTCTTCTTATCACTTAGTGCAGAAAGATTTCAGATCGTGCTTCATGTAACTTTTGCTTCTACAATTTTGTAGTCTCTCACTAGTTTAAGTACTTAAGTTTGTAGGTTCTAAAGGTATAACAAATTCAATAGGACAAACACAGAAATCTGTATCTTTTTCTAAGAAATCACCCAAATCTCCTTGATTTCTTTTTCCAAGAAATCGCCCAAAGCCAATATTGAGATCTTTTTTCCCTAAACCAAAATCCAAGGTCAAGTTCTGATCTGTTTGCTTCCCTAGTCAAATCTTCCTTGCAACATAAAAGACGTATTCTCTTTTACCACTGCTAAATCTCTTGTTTAAATCCTCAACAACGTACTTCTGAATAAGAAAACTTGATCTTCTTTTGAACTTGACACACCAAATCTACCGTACTACTGATACATTCATTTCCATTGCTGACCTGGTTTGCCCATGATACTCTGCAACATGCTGTCTTTAATGCCTGGTGTTCTATCAGATCAAATTAATAATTGCAATTTCATTACAGAATTACAGTGTTCTTTCAGAATTTATTTCAGCTAATAATATGAGGGTTTTAAAAAATTATATAGAATGCATTCTAAGTAATGCTACTTAGTATTTTATATATTTTAGATAAAATATATAAATGTACATCAAAGCATCAAGAAAACATAATTTGTGTTTGGGTACATACATTTATTTATGCAGGTTAACACAAAAGCTGCCATTTATCCTTACATTGTAGAATACACAAAGATTAAGGATTCTTCACAATTATAAAACAAACTATTTTCTGTTCCCTTTTCCTGATGCTTCCTTTGACTTTGATCCTTTCTGCAACCTTCCTTTCCTTTGATTTTGATCCTTTCTGCAAATTCTTTATGCCATAATCTCCGACGGAGCTAGTCTTGCTTGTCTTGTTCATCACTTTCTGTTCTGTCCAGTAACTTAAATGGAGATTCCAAGACCAACACATCTCGTAATTGCAATTTTGATTTTTCTGCTCACCAATCCAGGAAGATTGGTCCTGCCCATGGTGAAACGAATTACCTCCCCATAGATACAACAGCAGACATCAGAAAGTTCTTCCTGCCTGTATCATGGTGGGCGGGGGTCAGGCTACATGATCAGAAATTGACAGAGAGAGGATAAAGAGTTCCAAAAACCAGGAAGTAAAGGGACCCTGGGAGGGCCGAAGCTGTCAGAGATACAGGGACGGTACTGCAGATGGACAAGCTGCTGAGGGATAACTTTAATAATGGTATTATACCCACACAAATGCTCATGTTTTGGTATTTGAAAAACCCTGATATACTGAAAGACCGTAAAACCAGCAACATATTTTAATCCCTAGATCAAAGCTAAAATAACAACTTTAGTCTTTCTGCCCTACCAGTCTGAATGAACTATGAATTCTGTGAGGGCAAATACTGTGCCTCCCTCATCTCCCCTCTCAGGATGAAAGATTATCTACTAACCTTGAATGAATCCATGCTAGCTACAACTAGGCTGGATCAATAGGAGAATTCTTGTGGTTGTTGCAGGCTGTATAAGCTATATGAGAAAGCACAGAGTCATGAAATACTATGCATTCAGGGAATTCTAGAATCAAGATTGCTGAACAAATGAATGCTTTTGATGAGTGATAGAAGAAGAACTGGAGAGGTGAAAGAAATTCTAAACATAGTGAATCATGGAGATTAAACTAGGGACATGATAATATATTTTGAAAGCCTTTGAAATTTAATGAGGAACTTTAGACAGGAAGGTTGGAGGACAGGCATTTTATCAGAATTAAATGACTTTTAAAATTCATTCTGCTAACAGTACAGGAACAGAATGGTACAAAACTAGAGATAGGTGGGTTATTTCAATATCTAGAAGGAAAGTAGTGAAGGCTTCAATTAAGTTGGCTATGTGAAAAGGTAGAGGAGACCCAAACCAGAGGGTAAAATGCACAGAACTTGGTGAGGAGATGATAATGATAACGAGAGGATTACAAGGTACAATAATTTTTCAGCATTCTGCCTTTGGAAAAAAACTCATAGTAATATCTTTTCACGTAAGTAGGAGCAAGCAATAGGGTTGCATGTATCTTGAGAGGCAGACTAATTCCTGAATACAATGATAGGTATAATTTACTGAGCATTTATTTTGTATCTGACAGCATGCCAATGCAAAGCTATCTGTCCTAGGCAAAACATAAGCACAGATCAAGGTGGGGAGTTACTTTTCTTTGCAAAATTAATAATTATTATTCTTAAAAGGCAAATTGTAAAAAGTTCAAAACTCCAGAAGAGAGACGTCAGAAATGACTTTCAATAAAGTTCCTTTACTTTTAAACAAAGATAATATTAAGTAATGGTGAATTTATGAATTGCAGAATAAGAGATTCCCCCATTCCCACAGTCCCCACAGCTCCACTACTGGCATATGTATTATGAGTGCTTAGAAAGACATCCACCCACGGACAATTGCTGCTCCCTGATAGTAAGCCCACCTTCTTTGATAAAGCCTGTGAAGACTGACAGTTACTCATATCCAGTTACAACTTCCCTAAATCATGGCTCTTTAAATTAAGTCTTTCTTTCTTCTCTTACAAAGGTAATATAAAACATCGAGCATGAAAAAATTTTCCTAACATGGTAGACTTGATAATGACTATATGAGATCTGATGTCTTTCTTCCCTGTACTTTTCAAGAAGATATATATTACCTCATGGAAATGGAATACCTATGTTTTTCAGAACAATGTTCTCCAGTGAAAGTTTCACAAGCCTGCGTAGTCACAGACCTAGGACCCATTTCATGTGCCTATGGACTAAGAATTTTCTCTCCGCTTAAGGCAGATTTATCCAGAAGTTTCCCTACACACAAATATAGTCTTCTATCATATAGCTATTTCCACCTACATTTTGTATGTCAGAAAGTTAAAAAAAGAGGTTAAATAAATTGTTCAACCTCACATTGCTACCAAATATCAGATACAAAGTTCAAGCCCAATCTTAAACCCTTCACAATACTCACCCCAACCCTTATTAGTTCAGCATTGATCCTGCTAAAATTGAGAGTTCTGTGGGACATTAGAGATGTGCTGTATATAGTTGGATATTAGACCAGAGTCACAGAGTATGGCTTGGGCTGGTGATATACATCTGGGTTTATCAGAACCAGCATGTTATGAGTAGTTAAAGATGGGGAGTTGTACTGTGTTACCAGAAAAAAAAATGCAATGTAATATTGTGTTTATGAATAAATTTTTGTGTGCAACAAAATGTTCATTTCTGTTTCAGATCACAACCATCATTGAAAAAACAGGCTTCCTCGGCACTGCCTACCGAGGTGGCAGCCATCTCCTACCCAGCATCGTGGCTGTCCTCAGACCCTGGTGAAACCCAAGATCGTCAAAAAGAGGACCAAGAAGTTCATCCGGCACCAGTCAGACCAATATGTCAAGATTAAGCGTAACTGGCAGAAGCCCAGAGGTGTTGACAACAGGGTGCGTAGAAGATGCAAGGGCCAGATCTTGATGCCCAATATTGGTTACGGGAGCAACAAGAAAACAAAGCACATGCTGCCTAGTGGCTTCCAGAAGTTCCTGGTCCACAATGTCAAGGAGCTGGAAGTGCTGCTGATGTGCAACAAATCTTATTGCGCTGAGATTGCTGACAACATTTCCTCCAAGAACCGCAAAGCCATTGTACAAAGAGCAGCCCAGCTGGCCATCAGAGTCACCAATCCTAATGCCAGGCGGCGCAGTGAAGAAAATGAATAGATAGCTGATGTGCACCTTTTGTATTTAAATAAAACCATAAGAACTGCCATCTGGCATTTTCAAAGAAAAAAAAGAAGAAGAAGACATATGAGCAACCAACAGATACATGAAAAAATGCTCAGTCTCACTAGTCATCAAAGAAATGCAAATTAAAACCACACTGAGATTCCACCTAACTCCAGTCAGGATGGCAATCATCAATAACTCAAAAAACAACAGATGCTGAGCCGGGCTCAGTGGCTCAGCCTGTAATCCTGTGCCTTGGGAGGCTGAGGCGAGTGGATTGCCTGAGCCCGCGGGTTCGAGACCCGCCTGGGCAACTTGGCGAGACTCATCTCTACAATAATCAAAAATTAGCCGGGCGTGGTAGCGCGTGCCTGTAATTCCAGCTACTTGGAAGGCTGAGGCGGAAGGATGGCCGGAGCCCAGCAGGTCGAGGCTGCGGTGGCCGGGTGCGGCCACTGCACTCCAGTCTGGGCGGCAGAGTGAGACTCCAACTCAAAAAAAAAACAAAAAACAGATGCTGGAGTGGATGTGGCGAAAAGGGAATACTTCTGCACTGTTGGTAGGAGTGTAAACTAGTACAGCCTCTATGGAAAACAGTGTGGGAATTCCTAAAAGATCTAAAAATCGACCTTCCATATAACCCCGCAATCCCCCTACTGGGAATATACCCAGAGGTACTCAAATCACTCTATGAAGAAGATACTTGCACACGCATGTTTACTGCAGCATTATTCACAATAGCAAAAACACAGAACCAACTGTGCTGCCCATTGAAAGAAGACTGGCTAAAAAAAATATGGTACGTATACATGATGGAATATTACGCAGCCATAAAGAACGACAAAATTATGAACTTTGCAGCAACTTGGATGGATTTAGAAGCTATAACAGAAACAAAGAACTGAGTACCACATGTTTTCACTCATAAGCGAACTTTGAACAATTATCATAATACTATAAGAAAGGAATTGGCAGTGGTAGGAAACTGCCAGAGGAGGGCGGGGATGGGATTGGGAAACTGCCAAGGGAGAGGGGACACACCTCATCAGCAAGGGTACCTGCATAATGAACATTTGTATACCTAACCCTGAATTGTGCCCCACATCTTTAAAATAAAAAATTTTTTTAAAAAAAGAAAACCAAATGTTTGTGTTACCCAGCCAGGCACCATGGCTCTCGCCTGTAATCCCAACACTTTGGGAGGCCCAGGCAGGAGGTTTTCTTGAGTCTAGGAGCTCAAGACCAGCCTGGGCAACATAGTGAGAACCTGTCTCTTCAAAAAAATCAAAAAATTAGCTGGGTGTGCTGGTGCATGCCTGTAGTCCAAACTACTCGGGAGGCCGAAGTAGAAGAATTGCCTGAGCCCAGGTGGTCAAGGCTGTGGTAAACCATGATTATGCCACTGTGCTCTGACCTGGGTAACAGAATGAGTCTCCAACTCAAATAAATAAATAAAGATACTTAAACCCTGTGTTGTTACAACAACACATCTACCTTCTCTCGCACAAGTGCTTACTCCAAGTCAGGCAGTGTGTTAGGCATTATCTTAATCTTCAAAACAACCTGATGAGAGAAATTCTATGATGATTCCATTTCACTGATAAAGAAACAAAGAGAGTTGAAGGAGCTTGTCCAAGATCACACAGCAACTTAGTGCTGGAACCAGGATTAGAACCAAGGTTAAATCCAAAACTTGCACTCAAAACTTGCACATTGCTACTGTGGAATGGCGATAAAAGGAAAGCAGTCAAAGCCGATTTATACAACAGAGCTGAGTCAAGAGAAGAAGAGAACAAGAAAGCCTTCAAGACTAGGGTTGAGAAACAAATTTGAGGGTTAGAAGAGAAAGAGCCGGGCTCGGTGGCTCAGCCTGTAATCCCTCGCCTGGGGAGGCTGAGGTGAGTGAATGGCCTGAGCCTGCGGGTTCAAGACCCGCCCGGGCAACTTGGTGAGACCTCATCTCTACAATAAATCAAAAATTAGCCGGGCGTGGTAGCGCGCGCCTGTAGTTCCAGCTACTTGGAAGGCTGAGGCGGAAGGATCGCCGGAGCCCAGTCGAGGCAGCGGTGGCCGGGAGCGGCCACTGCACTCCAGTCTGGGTGACAGAGTGAGAATCCAACTCAAAAAAAAAGAAGAGAAAAAAGACACTTTTGAAAAAACCTCCAAGGCATCAACTCCTGAAATAATGTCCAACAATTTAACCATACAAAAAGAAATAGCTCAGGGGTTTTGCGCACGCACACACACACACGCGTGCGCACACACACACACACAAATGAATAAACTGACAGTAGCATTCCACAGCAGCAATGTCATGGTTATGAGTGCAAGTTTTGGAGTCAACCTTGGTCCTCATCCTGGTTCCAGCACTAAGTTGCTGTGTGATCTTGGACAAGTTACTTAATCAAACTCTCTTTGTTTCTTTATCAGTGAAATGGAATCATCATGGAATTTCTCTTATCAGACTGAAGATTAAGATAATGCATGTTAAGTGCCCAGCACACAGCCTGACTTGGAATTACATTTGTATAAATAGAGTGCATCATAATCATGAGAGTATAGGAAAGTTTTGCCTATTACAAATGCTAGGAACAATCACCTATTTTTCTTCTCAGGTGTGAGAATGAGCCAACAAAAATGTCAGAAAAATTGTATTGATGAATTTCTTGTTTAGACTATAGTCTGACTTGGTTATAATTGTATTGGTGAATTTCTTGTTTAGGCTATAATCCACTGGATGGTACGTTAAAGAACCCACAGCAATAATATTGAACCAGAGTGATCATGATATATCTTAAGATGCCAACACATATGTTGCCACTTCTAAGAAATTTTTTCAAGATGTGATTATAAATAGACATCCTCAGAAGTTAATAAAAAGATACTTCTAAATCTAAAATGTCAATCAGTATAAGTGAAAGATGATTCTTCAGTAAATTAACATTAATATTTCCTAATATTGCTTATAAATATCTTATGTTTAAATTATATTTAAATTTTTATATTTAAGTCAACCCCTCCCGCATAATGATCATCAAAATATGTTTTAATTTGAGTCAAAAGTATAGATTTGCTTTAGAATTTGTGGAATTGTGTCTTAATTTCTTAACTGGTCAAAGTTTCAGAATCCACTAGCCTTCTCCTCCTGAATTTTCATTCCTGAGTGTAATTTCCTTCTCTCTCAAACCTACTGTCTTCATGTTTTTGAGTCAGACTTGGATCTGAACTTTAACTGAGGACAAAGCCTCCAGCTAGAATAGAGGGGGTCAGCTATGGCTCTAAACACACACATGAATGCCCTAAGGATTAAACAAACAAAAACGGCAAGTGGGCTGTCCCTGATGAGACAGTTGCAGGAGGCTGTGTCCATTGTGCATAAGCACTCTAAAATGATTCCAGACTTCTTGATGTCTCACATCTCATTACCTCTCTTAAGCTATTGAAAACCCAGAAAAGATAAATGTGGGGGCTGGGAGAGGTCCGGTGAAAAACAACAACCCATCCATTCCCCTTTCCCGCCTCCCTCCCTTGCACGGTTGTCACTCTGATTTGATTGCTCAAGAATTCCCAGCACACACCACACCAGTATTTACCCCCATCCTTTTTCAAATGCTCTTCTGGCTAAACCTTTTTTCCTATCCAGATCCTACTATCCAATAGCTCCTGGGGCCACCTCCACCATGAAGCCCCCTTGGAAGCTCAGTCCACTGGGATCTTCCATCCATTCAATTCTATGGCTCCCATCTTGTTTCATCCCACACTTAGGACAGGGTTGTTTGGCAAGCATCTCTATGTAATTAGTTTCATTCCTCCGCCTAGAGTGCCCTTCTTAGACACATCTCTTATACATTGATTTTTTTAGATTTCCCAGCATATCTAACATAATATCGATCACATAGCAGGGGCTCAGTTTTAATGTATTGTTTGGATAATTCTGGGTAATAATGAAATATTGAAAATGGAATGACAAAAGCAGAAATTAAGAACTAAAGTCATTTCCTCAACACAAGAAATATCAATCTTAATTGGGACTGACACTGCCCCAATGATCCAATCAGTCATGTAAGAACTCATAAATAATTTTAAAATATCCATTGCTTCCAGAACAAAGGTTACAGGCTTGAACTTGGACAGTGACCTACTAACATATTTTCTAGAGCAGCATGGAGTGGGAAAAGCAGCTCACAAAATCTTGCCTAGACTGAATTTCTTTATGGGGAGAATTGTATGGAAACAAGGGCTCCACTGTTGTAGTAATATTGATTTTCTGGAGTGCTTGGGTTTCTGTGGTACTAGCTTTTGTCCATTAAGCAACAATCACTGCTGAGCATGTCAGACAAAAATTCTGAGACCTCAACATTAATGTACTTTCCTGAGAAATTCTGAAATTCAGTTTAGTCATATTATTGTACAGGAATCAAACACTGAAAAAAGCTAAATATCCAATGATTCAGGAACAGGTAACTTAAACGTAAATGTAGGGACGCTATTGATGCCTTTCTTCCCCCCACACCGTGTAGCAGCACTGCTGCTTGGGCAGAATTTCCCCATCCCGAATACAAGCCAGTCTGTATCATCTCATCTCCCAGGCCCCAACCCCACCCCTTGCTATAATAATTCTATGAGTTGTGGGCAAAACCCAGCTAATGAGTTTGTGGCATTCCCCGACGACAACCACTGATTTAGTTTAGTCTAAGCAAAGAGAAAGCAGAGCTTTTGTTTCAGTCTGGGGATAAGATCGCTGCCTGGTAAGTCCAGTGCTATGAACTGACTTGTATCCCCTCAAATTCACATGTTTAAGTCCTAACCTCCAGTGTGATGGTGGTATTTGGAAAGGAGGACTTTGGGAAGTCATTAGGTTTAGATGAGGTCATGAGGGTGGGTCCCTCCTGATGGGATCGGTGCCCTTCCTTACAAGAAGGGTCATCAGAGAACCTGCTTCCTCGCTCCTCCACGTGCACACACCACAGCAAGGCAGCCATCTGCAACCACAGGAGAGAGCCCTGACAGATAGCAACCCTATTGGCACTCTGATCTTGGGCTTCTGGTCTCCAGAACTGTGAAAAATAAATTTCTGTTGTTTAAGCCACCCAGTCCATGGTATTTGGTTATGGAAGCCCAAGCTGACTGTGACATCTCACAAGTAGATGTGAAGCCTGAAACAGGAACAGCCATTTATAGCTCCTGCAAGAAAGTCAGTCTGAGGATAGTGCCTTCTAGAGAAGGGAAGAGCTCCTAGGGAAATGGAAACCATCCCCTAATGATATCACACCTAAGCCCACCTGAAGTTTGAATTTCACTCACATGCAAATTTTTTTGAATCTCCTAATCTGTATAAATTATATATGCATAAAAATAAAGTCTAAACCGGGCTCGGGCTCGGTGGCTCAGCCTATCACCCCATGCTTTGGGAGGCTGAGGTGAGTGGATTGCCTGAGCCGGCGGGTTCGAGACCCGCCTGGGCAACGTGGCGAGACCTCATTTCTACAATAAATTAAAAAATCAGCCGAGCATGGTAGCGCATACCTGTAATTCTGGCTACTCGGGAGGCTGAGGTGGAAGGATCGCCGGAGCCCAGCAGGTCGAGGCTGCAGTGGCCGGGAGCGGCCACTGCACTCCAGTCTGGGC